>JAJHUR010094549.1:0-35343 GCA_027495735.1 Lutjanus campechanus | reverse complement strand
TAATAATCAGATAATCTGGTAATATTTATACACATGTTTAACACAGGTTATTTTTTCTTTTCTCTTGCTTTAATCACATTTTGTTAATAACACTTGGGCTTACATGCTTTTATCAAAGTAATATTTTCAATGCAGACATCTATTCACACTGTAGTATTGCCACCTTTATTCAGGGGTGTGAATATGTCTTCTTTCACTGTGTACATGCTGAGAAAAAATAGATTCTTTTGAAACGTTTAAGCTTGTTTGATTGGCGTCACTATTTCTAGTGGTTGTGAGTAATTTTGCAACACAGAGAGGAAGGTCAACTATTAATAACAGATCAGCTGTGATTCAACATGACTGCTTTCCAGCTGTCAGTGGAGTCTTATTATGATGATATGACATTACATGGCGTTACACAGAGTAATTTAAAACACATTGCAATTGAAAACAAACTAATTGAGTTCAAGTTGAAACAGGTTAGTGCCTTGAACATTCATTTAATTCTTTTATATGTGCTTTCAATCATAAAATAGTTTTTTTGTGCCGATGTTGATTACATCAGTATTTGTTGAAGAAATCTGAAGCACCCAAGAGTTCATTTAAAAAGCCTTTAATACTTAAACAAACAGCCCAAAGGCGACTATTTTGTACTCGTCCCAATGAGCGCCTTAATGGTCGAAATGCGTAAACTTGTCTTTAACTGCCACTGTGACTAAATAGCCATGCATTATCAAAAGATTTTTTTAAATCATCACCCTCTCGAGTGCCTCAGATTTCTTCCAACAATACATTTCGGATCCCTGAAGTGAAGCACGCCAGGACATTTTTTTTCACACCCAGGCAGAACTCCATGCAGATTGTTCTGACGGTTAACCTTTGTTTAAAAAACTTTGCAATTTGCAGATGACATTTTAATGAGCTGGGAGAGATGTGGACAATAAGGGGAAAAACATCAGGCAGAAACATGGTTTATTTTACTGTAAAGGTAAAGGTGTTCATATGTTTTCTGCTGATGTTTAACTCTTTCCTTCTTGTAGATGTAATTTGTTTCCATTCTGATAAATAAATCACCCTACTGTTGATGAATGCACAGCTGATGATTTGTACAGCACCATGTTTTCAATCAGTCCACAGAACATTAATGGAAGTAAAACAGTGTGGAGTTTCTTTTCTCGCCACAAGAGGGCAGAAGGAGCCTTGATGAGTGATGAATGCCAGCAACAGTGAATTTCTTCCTGTCCAGACTAAACTAAAGCACTAACCTTACCTTCACAGACTAAAGCGTGCACTCTGGAGATAAATAAAGCACAATGCTGAATGATACTCCAGGAAACCTGAGCACATTTTCAGTGTTTATTTCTTTCAAGTCATCCACATAATAAATAGAGACAATTCAAACTAATTACACCAGACTGAAACAGGGTGAACTAGCTTGAACTTTGTTGAGCTGAAATGAAGCAGGCACTTAAAAAAAAAAAAAAGAAAGATTAGTGTGTATTATTTAGGAGGACTTTTTAAATAAAACCATGAGGCAGCTGCCTCCTGCTGGGTTGGCAACACAGGTACAAGGAATATGATCAGGAAACATCTAAAAGCATATAAAAAATAAATCTGCTGCACACAGCTCTATTCTGCACACACACACACTCACACACTTACACACACACACAGAGCGGCTGTAGATGACCAAAAATTAAAAACAGAAAGACAATCTGAGGAATCATTAAAATGTTAACATGCAACGGAAATGTCTGAGCTTTAATGTTTTGTTTAGTTTTTTTTCTATTAAACCAAGATCCAAAACGTTTGCATGGTGTTCATACAATATAACCTTCCAAGATCTGCAGGTTTTATAACTCATGTCTGCCAGGACATGAAGCTTATCTGTAACCGACCCAGCTCTATTGCTGAAGTTTTTATTACTATGAATTACAAAATATATACAAGCGTTGTACTTTTTGTTCCTTTGTCACGTCATCTAGTATCACAAACGTGAGTTCATTTCAGTCTCGCACGCTGAAACGAATACAAAGAAGCTGATTCAGGTTGTGAAGTAGAGCTGCAACAATTAATTGATTATTAATCAATTAACTTAATCGCCAACTATTTTGATAATCAATTAATGGTTTTGAGTAATTTTTTTAAGACAAATGTCCAAATTCTCTGACTCCAGCTTCTTAAATGTGAATATTTTCTGGTTTCTTTACTCCTGTATATCTCTGGCTAGTGGGCAAAATAAGGCCGTTTAAAGTGATATTCCACCGCAGTGTAATAGTCCACTCAGTATGTACTCACCACTATGCCGATGTGAAGATGGGTGAAGGTCTTCAGTTCACAAAACAATCCTGAGTTTCAGCAGAAAACAGGGTTGCAGCTTGTGGCAGTGATTGGAGACCAAATGTAAATGTAAAAATAAGAACACAAAACAAACAAAATGTCTCCATCCTGCTCGTGTGGTTTAATCCAAGAGTCCGCGAGCCACGACATTAAAATTTACATTTACATTTGGTCTCCAATCACTGCCATTAGCTGCAACCCTGTTTTTTGCTGTAACTCCAGGATTGTTTTGTGAACTTGAAGACCTTCACCCATCTTCACATCGGCATAGTGGTGAGTACATACTGAGTGGACTATTATTCTGTGGTGGAATATCACTTTAAGACGTCATCTTGGTCTCTGGGAAACACTGATTGATATTTTTCCTCCATTTTATGACATTTTATAGACCAAATGACTAATCGATGGATTGAGAAAATAATCAACAGAATAACTGACAAAAAAAAGTGAAAGTGAAAAGAATCATTAGTTGCAGCCCCATTGTGAAGTGATGCATGTTCTTTGATTGCATCCAAAAATAATGTTTTTCTGTTTGCACTTCTGCACAGTCTCTCACTCTCACCTCTAACTTTACAAACAGAAGTGGGTTAAATGAAAAACAAAAAACAAAAAACTCTGTTAATTATTGAGCTACTTGAGCTTGTGTGAAGATTTATCCCTCCGATATATTTAAAGACAAAGACAAATTTACGTTAAAGGCTTGGCAACTGTTAAAAATATGGCTGCAATACATCTGGCCTAATTATTATACACATACACCTTCTGCATCTAGTTCTAGATTAGTCCACAATCTTTGAATTATTATTATTAGCGTGAGGATTTGATCTCGGACTAGGCTTGACACATATCCCTAACACTGGCCAACAATAGCAGACAAATCCAGAGTTACAATAGTGAGTGTATGAATGGACCACACAGTTTAAATGAGTAGATTAGAGTGGTGATGAAAAGCCAGTCCTCAGTTTGAACACTCTTTTCAGTCAAGAGGAAATAGCTTGCACTTGAAAGCTCCCTTATTTTCTTGGCACAAAGTGGTTTACAAACCTCCTCCGCCCACAGAGACCATCGAACGCATTGTTGTGCCTGTACAGTTTAAAATAAAGCTCTCTCGCTGAAGTCTAATCAGCACGAGTAAACTAAAATGTGTAGTTTTGTTTGACAACATCAACTCTTAGTAAATAAATACAGGGCTGTAAATGCGACAGCAGGCAGGCAGAGGGGGTGTGGGTGAAGACTGGGTCATCTTTGGCACATGAGTGCAGTTCAGTGGTGACCCGATTAGTTTGTCTAGCACACTGACGGCACTGACGGAGGAGCTCAAAAGGTGAGTTTGTGGTGTTGTACGCTGTCATCCGCCATCAGCTCTGGTTTGATAAACCAACGCCTGCCCTTTTTAAGCACCTGTTGCGCACAGTTTCCTCTTTAAGGAGTCTCCATCCAGACAAATATGTCCTGTTCAACGGCTCAGACCTCGCTCACCGGCAGGTCAGCGTCATCCAGGTCCAGGGGCGGTTCAGGCATGTGGGGCTCAAAGCTGCTCCGCCGTCGCCATGGTGACTCCTCCGAGTTATCGATGGTGGTCACAGGTGGCTCGCAGGTCACTTTGCCAGGCGCGTCTCCTGCAGGGACAGGCGTGCTGGCGTGTGACTGTGACTGGGTCGTGGCAGCAGACTCATGAAGTGCTCGCTGTCCCACGCCAGGCTGCGAGCGTGTGCCGCACGAGACAGCAGCCCCCCACTCTGGGTAGCATGGTGGCATGGCAGATATGGGCGAGCGAGGGACGGGGGGACCCGCGGGGCTGCGGTAGAAAGTGGAACGGCTGCCGTGTTCCTGCAGCAGAAACAGCGGGAGAAAGCAAGAGTGAGGGAGACAAGACAAGTGGTTGTTAGTAAGAAAAGTGAAATCCTTAAATGTGTAGCTTATTGAAGTGCTGAAAGTGAGTTACAGACTTGGAATTAACACCAGCGTGTGGGGCCTGATGCAGCTTTAGCAGAGTTGGTACTGAAGGTTGAAGGTGCTGAAGAATGTAGCATTGCTAGAGAGTGGAGATGGTGGTAGTAGCAGTAATAGTAGTAGCAGTAGTAGTAGAGGAAGTAGAAGTAGAGGTAGCAGCTGTAGTGGTAGTAGTGTCAGCAGGTTTTAGTTATGGTAGTCTCGACAGGTTGAAGTGGAAGGAACAGAGTGCCTTAGGAAGCAGTGGTTGGTTGTTGCTCGTTATTTCACAGCTTTTCATTGTCAGATTTCAATCTCTGAAACACAAAACAGAAGCATGGGAAGAAAGAAGAAACACCGCAGAGGCAGTGAAAGCAAACAGGAGTAGCCACTGAGCAGTTGGTGAAATGTTGTTACAGAAACACCCCAGCTTTAACGCATCAAAAGTCTCCAAGACTCGCAGACTATGTGTCTGTGTTAACACAGACACATAGTTTCTCCCACACGGCTTCTGATCAGTAAATCCACGAAGTATCACTTAAGCATCACAATATTTCAGAATCAGTTTCCTAAAGCAAACATGTCTAAAAATCCTGAGTAGAGCCACACATGTATTAAAAGATGCTTCATGCTGAATCCAAAGGTCCAAAAATCAAGCTCATGCAGACTTTTAGGGGCCAGATGGTCAGATAATCTATCACAATAAAGACTTGAAAAATTTCCCACTGCTCACTGCACAACAACCCCAGTTCCAAAACAGTTGGGACACTGTGCAAGACATAAATCGAAACAGAAAACAATGATTTGCATTTTTTAAACCTATATTCAATCAAATACAGTACAAAATTAAGGTATTTAATGTTCAAACTGAGTAACTTTATTGTTTTTATGTAAATAGACACTCATCCTGCATTTGACGCGGGCAACAGGTTTTAAAACACTGGGAAAGTTGAGGAATGCTAAAAAAACAAAACACCTGTTTGGAACATTCCACAGGTAAACAGATTAAATGATAACGTGTATCCTCGATAGGTTCAGCTCTTCACAATCATGAATGCGGTGAGGTTCACCACTTTGTGAAAAACTGCATGGACAAATAGTCCAACAGTTAAAGAACAATGAATCTCTACACAAAACTACAGGAATTTGGGGATTTCACCATCTGCAATCCATAATATCATTAAAAGATTCAGAGAATGCCAAGAAATATCTGCACATAAGGGGGCAATGCCGAAAACCAACATTGAAAGCCCATGACTTTTGACGCGTCAGGCATTAAAAACCAACATGACTGTATGAAGGATATTACTTCATGGGCTCAAGAACACTTTTGTAAACAGTTGTCAGTAAACAGTTTGTCACTGCATCTACAAATCAAATTAAGACGGCAAGTCAAGCCATATATCACCAACATCAAGAGTTCAGGCACTAAACTGGCCTGCCAGCGTTCCAGAACTGAAAATGAGTGGTGCAATATGAAGCAAAAACATAAGACATTGGTGTCCCCAGACTGTTGAGCACTTTAAGTCATATATCAAGCAAGAATAAGAAAGAATTTCACTTTCAAAACTTTGAAACTAGTGCCCTCAGTTCCCAAACGATTATTAAGAGTTGTTAAAAGAAAAGGTGACGTAGCAGTGGTAAACATGTCTACGTGCCAAGTTTTTTTGGAACCTAATCAGATTGAACATTAAATATCTTGTCTTACTGTACTGTTTTCAGTTGAATATAGGTGGGAAAGGATTTGCAAATCATTGCATTCTGTTTTTATTTACATTTTACACAGCATCCAAACTTTTTTTTAAAATCAGAGTTGTAATTAATTGATACTATCATAACACAGGCATGTCCCTTTAGCTTCTTAATAGCTCTTATAAACCCAAATATCCACATGTAAATCAACACACCACTATGAAAAATACTTTGTGACTCAGGACATGTGGATTCAGCAGTGGCAAGTCCTTGTTTCAAAGCTGTTAACATTTAAACATTTAGCACACAGAGGTATAGGAAGTCAACATGGAAACAAGTATCTTATTATCGTGTGTATGAGAAAGAGAAAAAAACATACAGGCAGCGAACAGGAGGGAGGAGGAGAGACAAGCAGGATGTCACACATCTAAGACAGGTACACAGCTGCAGCAGACTGCAGAGATAACAGAGCATGAAGGGAAGAGAAACAGAAGGTGTGAAAGACACATGTACCCAGTCATAAAGACAGAGATAGAAACAGGCACAAGGTATTCCTAACTGAGCTGGTCAGGTAGGTCATGCAGTGAGTGTATGTTTGTGCATTGATTGAAGATGAAATCATGTTTATTTTCATTTTTTCACAATAATGGTGAGGACAGGTGAAAGCTGTGAAGGTGAAGCTATAAGGGAGGGAGGGTGGCAGTGACTGCAGGTCTTTCCGATGGTTAGATGGTCATATTCCAGCTGTTTAGAGTCATTCTGTTCCTGAGCAACATGTGACTTTTTAGCATTTGAAGCATTTGACTGGAGGTGTGCTTGATTTGAGTTGCCATGCTTCTGGCGACAGTCATCACATGCGAGAAAAGCTAAATCAAGCACACCTCAAGCCTTAAAATTCCTGAGACAAGATTTTTTTTTTTTTTCATGTTTAATTGGGGACAATCTGAGCGCACTGAATGAAATGGGCTCAAACTTTGAGCTGAACTTGAAGTGATAGTGCGGGGGAAAAAAGCAAAGGAGAAGCAGCGAGGACGAGGGCGTGAAGGGAGGAGCGCTTGTTGGGTTATCACAGCCATACTTAGGATGTGGTTGGTTCTTAGAAAAAAAAGGAGCATCAGATGTGCCGTCAGATCTGATCTGCTCTCATAATGTTCTACAACCACAGAGGGCCAGCCAGTGAGTGGAAAACAGTATTTAAAAAGGTGAACTTATAAGTTTAAAAGGGGGGATTTAGACGAGCTGACATACGTGCTGCTGCACTCCCCGATTCGGGACGTATACCTCTGTATACAGGGGTTCGACAGCCGTCTGGCCTGCCGCATCTGCAACAACACAGTGCAAAGCAGTATTAGAGCAGATGGGCTGTCTGCCCACAGGGAGAGGAGGAGAGAACGTGACAAGTAAAGAAAGAAAGGGAAGAAGAGGATGGAAAGAAGAGGCACAGGAGAGGAAAAAGAAGGTGAGAAAAAAACAAGCAGGAGAGAGAAAAAGACACAGGAGGCAAGAAAGAAGGAACTGTAGAAAGACAGACAGCGCAGAGGTGTTGAGAATGATTCCAGTCTAACCAGAGGGGACCAACTGCGGCAGAGGACACTCTCTCCTCTGCAGTCAGGACTATGGAGATGGTTTACTTCTCTCTTCTTGCCAAGTTTAGCTGCCTCTATGCATGTAGTACAGGCTGCTGATTGAACTAATTAAGCAGTTCCAAAACTCAGGTCGTGTACTCACACAGATCTGCTGGTCTGTGTGCATACAAATGTCTTTCATTAGCGGTTATCTCACATACTAATGGCCTACATCAGTTAAAAAAAAAAATCAGTAGAGGAGCGCATGGTCGCTCAGGGTTAAGACAACAAACATGAACTGGTGACCTTTGTTGCATGTCATATATCATCTCTCTCTCCCCTCATTTTCTGTCATCTATTAACTGTTGATTGTCTGATAAAAGGTATTAAATGGCCAAAGAAGTACCTTACAAAAGCAAACAAACATAAAACAAAACAGTATGTTGGGTGGTGATGAGGAGGGATGAGGAAAATGCAGAACTGGCTGTGCCAAGTTCAGGATGAATACTGCAAAACAGCCTAATAGCCCATTACAGGGGTCAGCAACCTGTGGCTCTGGAGCCACATGCTGCTCTTTTGCCCCTCTCCACTAACTCTCTGTGGCTTTGACAAAAATGATAAGGAAGCAATAACAGCTTTTTTTTTCATTTTAATTTTCCTTTATCATTAAGCCTTAAGTGGGGGTCGGCAACCTTTACTATCAAAAGAACCATTTTTGGCCAAAAAAGAAAAAAAAATCTGTCTGGAGCTGCAACTACTGACTCCAAGACTTTTCTTCTCTTGGATTTGGCATCCATACCAAGTCCAGAGAGACTCAAGACTAGCCTGGGGGTGGGAATCTCTTGGTATTTCATGATTTGGTTTAATTTCGAGGGCTATGATTCGTTGATAAAACGACTCTCAGTGCATCTGGATGCATCAAAATTTTAAGCTTTTCAGCCAGGGGTGCCGGTCTGATTGCATCCATCTGCAGCTGCTCGCGCAATAGTTTAGAAGTAAACATGATGTACATGTTACATTTAGGGATGGGAATCTTTTTGTCTGATTTGATTCAGAATATATTCTTGACAGATTGTAAGCTTTTTTGGCCAAAAACGGCTCTTTTGATACTGAAGGTGGCCAACTCCTGGACAACGAAGTTGTGATTATCAGCTTTCTTGCTTTTTGCCAAATTATTGTTATTATGTTTGTGACCTGGTAACAAATGTCCCAAGGCCCCGTACCAGTCCGTGGCTCAGAAGATGGGAACTACCGGTGTAGACTCCGCAGAGCAGACTTAAGCTTAATCAATTTGTTTACAGACTATTTAAACACAACTAGAACAGGTGTGCTTAATAATGTTAAAATAGAATAATTCAGTAGTCGAAGGGTAAATTAATCTAAAACATAAAGCCAAAATACTGTTTCTGCTACTCTGCAAAAAGGATTTTCATCACATCTCTGTAGCTCGCAGGTGTGGGAGCTCTTGTGAGAGCGAGAAACTGCAAAGAATAATCAATTAATGACATGAGTAAAACAACACCAATACATCTTGAACAGTCTTGACTTGACTACTCACATCACCAGATGTCACTCAGTAACAAAGTCTCAAGTTCTGCACATGAAAGACTAAGTCATGTCTGAAGTCATTTCTCCTTTCCACAGTTACATTTGAGGTCTTAAATTAAGTCTACATATAATGACTTGAATCTATAATATAATGACATTGTGCTGTACTGTAGTGCAAAATACATACTGTGGCAGCAGACCTCCCAGGACCCCTCTGGGCCACAATGGCCCCTGAGACGGCCTTGATCCAGCTGTGCATCTCCTCTGGGCTGTCCGCCTGGTGGGGACAGGACAGAAAAGGACAGTGAGTGACACAGAGAGGAGAGGGAGACAACACAGACTCAAAATCAAAATATGAATACTGATGGGAAGGGAGACAGACTGTTGGTGGACAATCAAGAGAGCAATCACAGTGTTTATGGACAGTGTAGTGTGGGAAGGTAATCAACTGTACATTCCTTTCGGCGCAGAAAACATCCTACCTGTATGTAAAAAGTCCTTGATGTGGTCACGACTTCAAACAGATTATCTCTCATCATGATGTCACTACAACAAAAGCAAAAAACAAGTCAGATCATACACTTGATCATTTATCTCAAGTATATCTTTATCTAAATCAGAAAAGGTAAACACCATACTCCTGGACAAAAGACATTTTTTGGTAAATGCCGGGACATGTTAAATACCTCTGTTTGCACTCCTGGACTTTGTGAACTTCTTTCAGTGGGATCATTCTCAGAGGCTCTTTCTCCTAAACGCAAGAAAATAACTGTTCAGAAACAAAAACTTAACAACTGAAATACACAGGATGAATATTGCAAAAGTTTTTTTTTTATATGTAGGCTAGAGACGAGGCTGTGTTGCAAGGTTTTTGTTTCATGGGGACAGAAGACAATGAACGTTCATAGAAATAACAGACTACAAACTAAAAACCCTGATGGTTGTAACTTTCTTGACCCGGTCATTTGATACAGCAGACAGAGAGTCTATGTCCTTGGGGCCTGTTGATAGCCAAATAGACAGATAAAGCTGTCAAATAAGGGCCGACCCGGACAAGGATGGGGTATGGGACATGCAGTATTATCCTGAGGACAGTCTCTGTGTGTGTGTGCATGTGTACGTAAGGCTAGGGGGGGAACAGGGCTTGACAGGACATGTGAAGTGAAGGCACTGAATTCCACAGACTGCAGATAAAACATGTCAGGACTCGGGCCTGTGTGTTTGCTATTACTCTGCCTCAGACTGTGGGTGTGAATCCAATCCTCACACTTTGTCAATAAAAACATTCCTTAAAGGCATCATATAACTTAATTAAAATTAATTACCAAATCTGACTTGAAGTAACTCATTGCGTTCTCTTCCAGTAGGAAATATCGCCGTTTCCAGTTCCTCATCTGGAGAACAGGAGGAAAAGATGTTCAGACATTTTTGGAAGTTCCAGGCAAAACAAGATCAGTTGAATTTGCTACAATAATGAAAACACAATTTTATTTCTAGTTATAATCTAGTTCCTACCAGTGTTAATTCAGTTGACAAATATTTTTTCTCAACAAATAGTGAAAATGACACAATAAGTAAATAAAAGCTAATTTATGCGAACAAAAACTATTGATATTTTCCTCGACGGATAAAAACACAATAAAAAAGGAAGGGAGGGATGAGTTTTGAGGAACAGTACTGATGTACTTGGGAAGTCAATTAGCATGCACTTGCTGTGTGTCAGGTCTCATAAACTGGAGAAAGAGCAGGACAGAGACATTTCACGATGTCAAGTAAAAAAGACCCTTTGTAAACCGTGTGGAACAAATATCACCAGTAAAAACACATGAACTTAAAGCATCATTTGCAAACGAGTCGCGCCGAAGTTAATGCAAAGGTAAACACACTTGCATGGTTTTGTTTTTCCTGCTAACATTTCATTTTGTCAGCTAACCTGAGCTGGTGTGTTTTTGTTAATCTTTAAATAAACTTTAAACTTTAAAGTAAATGACCCAATGTTGCTAATCTTAGATCCTAAAGATTGATTGACACACTTAAGATAAGAAGTGCTAAGTTTTGCTGTCCTCAAAATTCAGAAATTCAGCATACGTATTGTTAGAGCAATGATGTATGCATTTCACTAAACCTGCTAAAAATTCTAGGATATAAAACTGTCTAAAACTAAAATTTCATCGTCTTTTGATGAAAAATTGCTTTTTCGTCAAAAGACTATGACTAAAACTGGGTCCTCCACATTTTACAATGTCTATATATAGAAGTAGAAGTCCATTATCCATAGTCATTTAAGGTATAAAGAGCAGAATTGTGCAGAAGTTGCATTTCCTTCAGCAACCAAATTCTTTACTTGAATCTTAAATTCTTTCCTTTTCCTATTGTGTTGAAGCGAAGTACCAGAACACCAAGTGAGACCAGCTCAACCCAACACAGCTGCAGGTACTCACCACAGCTCCCTGCTTGACGCAGTAGCCTGACTTGATGACCGTGTGCTCCTGAGTCGGCCTGCCCAGGAAGTACGGCAGCTGGCTGTGGGAGCGATGCAAGGCCTCACGCTCTGCTCTGTCTGCGCCATCACCACCTTCTTGCTTGAAGGTAAAAGACAACAGAAAAATTGTAATTTCAAGGTCAAATAACATCTCAAAAAACAAAGAAACACAGTCTGACGGCTATCTTCTATGATCACAAAATATATCAGCCACAACCCCTGTTAGACAGACTTTTGCATAAAATGTAAAGTAATTTGTCAGGATACACATATATTTATTACTCTAAATAAAAAAAACAGGAATGCACAATAATATTGGCAGGTTATCAATATCAGCCAATAAAGGCTTTATAATGAAACATCTTTATCAGCCTGAACATTTCTGCCAATATGACAGAACAATAAGATGACGCTTCAGTTATGTGCATGCAAGTATGTCTGGAGTTTTTTGTCCAAAACAGATATCAAGTAGCTATTTGCAATAATCATTCATTCAGCGCTGGTCATGCAGGGAGGAGCCGAATCACAGTCCGTCAACACTATAAATTTAACTGCCCATCTTGAGAGCTGTCATCCCGATCATTATGGCAACAAATGATGAAAAAATGTCAGCATTAGTTTTCTTATTTTGCCTAGTGAATGTGTACATTTTGAAAAGTATTGTTTGTATGTCTTTGTCTGCCAGTGGGCGACTTGATGTTGTCAGCGATTAGATGGAAAAAAGTGTGTGTATCAGTATTGGCAGTCAGCCAAAATTAGTTTAAGCATAACAGCGAAAATCCAATATCATACATCCCTATAAAAAACAAATAAATTAAATAAATAAAGGAGTTTTTTTCCCCTGAGATGTTAACGTGAACGTACACTATTAATAGAACTATTTTCTGGAAATCAAACAAAAAAAACAAAAACAAAAAAAATGCAGGTAAAATCAGAAGCAGCAAATTCTCACAGAAGAAGAAGAGAACCTAGAACCAGCAAAACTTTTGGCATTTTTGTTTAATAAATGATTAATTGATAATTAAAATAGTTTGCAATTTTGTTTTTGGATGACTGACTGATTGATTACTCATCTCAGCTTTGATATTATTATGACAACATTAAAAGGAGGACTGTGGAGAGACGAGTAGTTAAAGTGCAGTGAGTGATTCTGGAGAAAGACAGTTGATTTTTGAGTCTTGGTCTCAGGTAATTGTTGGTGATTGTTGACCTGGGAATGAGACTCTAACAACTATCTTATTGATGGTGCTAAAAATAGACTACCTAGCTCAGCTATAATATCAAAATAATATACGCTTTGTTTACTTTCAATAAATACAGTAATATTACTTGTAGCTTTAAACATGTAACTGAAGAAATAACATCATGCTTACATGTATGCATGTTTAAGTAAGTGGTGCGATACAGGTGTATCTACCTGTGTCTGGGTGACGATGGGAACTCCTCCAATGATCTCTGTCTTGTAAGAGACTTGTTTCTTGGGTCCTACAACATCTGGCAAAGCTTTCTGGTTCTCTGCATTCTGCTGCCCATCAGACAACTTTGGCACCTTAGGAAAACATCAACACATTAAGAGTTGAGAAGTATGAGTAAAATTTTTCATTCAGCACACAAATATTTAACAGAAATAGGCTCGTTTTGTTGAATTCAGCTGTAGGGTGGAAAATACACCTTTCCTCCACAGTTAAAATATAGTACGTGATTTAAATATATGCAAAAGTTCACAATCCTTTAACACATTTAATATCCATTTCCTTTGTGGATGGTTAAGGCTTCATGGAGAACAATGGAAACAGTCCTTTATCCCAGCACTCAATACAACAATACAGCATCCTGTTAGTCATGCTCTGACTCACTCCTATCTAGTTACTTGACAGTCGACTCATTCATTTCTACAGAAGAGGAAGAAATAAAAGTTTCTCCAAGTGATAAAAAAGGAGCCAAAAAGAACAGATTAGTGCGGTTGAATCAGAGGTGGATGGGATGTCTTGTGCTTATCTGTGTGTGTCTAAGTGTGCGTTTGTCTCACGGTGATCTTGGTGGCTTTATTGAGAGCGTTGACCCAGTCCACGAGATCCTGCTGGTCGTTGGCCTGCAGGAAGAACTTCCTCATCCCAGCATTGATGACTAATAGATCATAAAAAACAGCAGCGGGAGGAAAAGAAAGAGTGAAAGTATATTCAGACTTCATTCTCTACACTTATAACATCAGATTCATTATATGTTCAATATGAATCACACACAAATAAGTACCAGAAGAACAAAGCTGTATTATGCAGTGGGTGTTCGGAGAACAGATCTGCTGCCACAGATTTCTCTGGAAGTGAAAAACTACTGAGCCAAGGGACTCTCCCACACCATACCAGCAGCACTCTCTCTCTCTCCATGTGGATGATGACCCAGCTAGATCCAGCTGCCTCAGTCTGCCACCACCTACCCACTAGTAACCATGACGGAGAGGAAAAAAAAAGCCCACGGCTACCAAGCACCAAATATTCTTGCATATTTTCACACCCATGTGAACATGAGCAAAGCCCGTTTTCAATCACAAAGAAATTTTTGGGTCAAATGCTGATTAGCTATGGATCAGGATTTAGGAGCTGAAAGAACTCAAGTCTCTCATTCTCTCTCTCTCTCTACCATAAATCCTTCAATTCTGCAGCTCAAACCGTCCTTGTGTCTCCTCTATTTCCTTTCGACACCATGTGAATAAATTACATTAAAGCTGGACTGGTAAATCTGGCGGGGGCGAGATGTAAAAGGCACTGGGAGTATAAACTCTGTGGCACAATGAGGCTCATTCTTCCCTGTTCTGTGTCTTTGGTCCAGCACTTAGACACATGCTAGACCTCACTCTCACTCTCTCTCCTTTTTCCATTTCCCTGTAAATAAATCTGTCTGTCTGGTCTCATTCAGATCACCAGCATGATTTAATACAACCTTCAAATATATCCCATGTATGTTTAGCTGTTTGGTAGTGGTGTAACTGTAGTGGGAAGACAGATCTGGGAGGAGGGGGTCTCAGATCTGACTCATAGTTACACATAATAAAACAATGTGTGCTGCTGAGAAAAATGCAGCCAAGCACCAAAGTTCACACAAATGCACCACTCTCGATCTCTCTCACGACCACGCACAGGGCACAGACCATCCGCCATCAAGTCTACTTCCTTACTGTACGAAAAACTGTAAAGTGTGATGGTCATTACCTAATTTTGCTTAACATTTCCTCCCTGTGTTTCTTCCTAGATGTAGGAAGGGGACAAGCAGCAGGATTCGTAGATATCAGAAAAACATGTGGCACACAAATGGCGGTTTAAAAATAACATTATACATCTCTGAATCAGGTTCCGATTAGGATGCCGGCATCCTGTCGAAACCTCAACAAGGCTGTTGCGTACACACAGCCAGACACACACACAGTCACAGCAGTCAACAGGCTAGTGTTTCCTGGTATTGAAGCGGATGGAAGAGAAGGAGAAGGGGAAGTAAACAACAACAGGGATGGAGGTTTACTCCTAAATAACCCAAAGAGAAGAGTTATATTTATGCAACATTTTTCATTCCTGTCCTGACTGCACAAGGTGAGAATATAAGGACAAGATACACCAATATCTTATTCTTTGTAAAATATTCACTAGTAGGATAAAGAAATTTTTACAATTTCTATATTAAAATCAAAAATTTATCAAAATGAGCTTTCAGTTTCTCAATCCCTGCCTAGTTAAACTGTTCGGTTCGTGTCTGATGGAAAAAGGAACTAGAGCTGCAACAATTAAGGGAATAATCAATTATTAACTCAATCACTAACTATTTTAATAATTGATTAATTGGTTTGAGTATTTTGTTTAAGAAAAAAACAGTGACAGTTTTCTTATTCTAACTTCTTAAATGTGAATATTTTCTGGTTTCCTTGTTCCTTTATGAGGGTAAACTGGATATCTTTGGGTTGTGGACAAAACAAGACATTTGAGGACATCATCTTGGGCTTTGGGAAACACTGATCGACATTTTTCACATTACAACATTTTGTAAACCAAACAACTAGAAAATAAGACATAACTTAGCCTTTTGGTGATTATATTACAGTTATCAACGCTGAAAATGTAAATAACAGTTGTCCGGACATAAAACCAACGTTGAAATCAAGACTCAATAGTCCAATAATGAATCGTGGATTTGGAGAATCATGACACTGCCAGACGGATCAGAGTCATGGTCAGATGGGGTTAAGTGCATTGAAGATAAAAGCTGTCCGTATGCTTCATTAGAACTGCTTGTCACATTGTTGAATAGCTTCAGACACTCCTTCCTCCCAACCCTTTCTAAAGTTGGAATTGGAGGGACTGTGTCCAACCATTTCTGTAACTTTCCAAAATTGACATTTACAACCACTTCACGCCATGATTGACCAGCTGTGCAGAGGTGAGAGAGGAGCCAGGGTTTTTAACTTCTCTCTCTAGCTCTCTTTTTTCATTTTTTAGCACAACTATTTCTGGCACTTTTTATGGTAACAACTGAGTGCAACGCTATAAATGCCAAGCAGGAGAGACTGTCTGCAAGCGTACGCCATTATCCCCGCATTTAAATGATATCACACACGTCTTCTTCCTCTCTATGATGTCCAACTTTTCACCCAGAGTGTAGCCATTTGAAACACATTTGAAGTAGTTTTGTTTTGTGACATGGTTGTACAAACCACTTTCTTCTGTAGGCTCTAAAGGTTCAGTACTTTTAAACTACACACAAGTGGTTGTGAAGGAAAGTGATTAATTTTCTGCAATTAAAATTATTATTAGATGTGTGCAAGTTTAGTTTAGTGTGTTTTTTCACAACATAGCAAATGGGGCTCTCAAGTCCACGAGGTGCCTTTAATATTCAGATTAATAGGAAAAGATAGATGAGCCGAAAACCACAGCTGCTCTGCATAACAATATGCATGACAATTATAAAGACAGAGCTGTTGGGAGACATGTCTAATTGTGGAGCAATAATTATTTATTAAACTTAAAAATATAATCCAAGCAAATGTATCAGGTGCTAACACAACCATGTTGTACTCTCCTGCATCTTAATGTGTTGGCTAAACAGATAATGTTGAACGAGGCTGCCTGGTCAGTGGTGGAGAAAGTAGGAGAGCAGTGCTTGACCAAGTTTAGAGGGCAGAGAAGGACAGCAAACATTCCTCCCTTAGGTTAAATTAAGTGTACTCAGCTTTGGCAACCTGTAATGCTGATGTTTGCAAAACACTGCAGGGACTTTTTTCAAGTTCCATACTTAAAAAAGATGTTTGTTTGTCTCACATGTTCCAGTACTGTTTAATATTAGTATTTTAAGTGCTGAGAAATTAATAACAGATAGACAGATTGTGATGATCAGCGTTTTCTTACCGAAGCAAAACTCTGCCTTAGGCCTCAGCTTAGTAGCATCGCTGACCTAGAGGAGGACAAAGTTCACAACTGTTAGCTTCCCAGTTCAACCAAATAATGTAAATGCTGTCTATTTATAGATAACCTTATCATGTTAGTGTCAGATAAGCTTCAGTGGAAATTTTTCTTTTTACCTTAGAGATGTAAGTGAGCTTGAGGGAGCCAACACAGTCTGTACCAATAGGCAGATTCTGTGAGAGAATGGTAAAGATGATAATATGTAAAAAGAGAAAGCCAAAACTAACCATACACCAAGTCAATATTACAGAGCAAATACAGCACACTTTGAATGCACTCCACGACAGTTCATTTCAGTTTCTCGCTGTGTTTCTGAAACTAGGGGATCCAGATTTAACATCATTAAAATTTAAGCTTTTTCAATCTATAAAAAGACAGGGACTTATTGAATTATTTAAAAATCTCTCCTGCACTACATGATTTATGAATACTTAATGTAACAGCGCACTTACAGATACAGCATCTCCAAACCAGCACGATGTACAAATTAAGGGGAGAGTTACACTGTAATAGCTGGGACACACAGGTCAGAGAGCAGAAAATGATGACTGCTGTGGTCAATGCAAATATCACTGCTTTATACAGGGACTCATCCAGGGGACAAGAAAACAAAACAATAAATCCAAGGTTTAGAGTTAAACTCTAAATTTAATTTAACGGATTTGCACAACTCGCAAGATGATAATTGGGCTGCAAATTTTAATTGAAATATTATCGAAATCACAGTATGGTCAAGAGCGGTATCCAAATCCCAGAAGCTGCACTTTTTGATAAAGGAAAACTGTGTGACAAAATAGCATCAAACTCAAGTACTGTAGTGCTGTAGAGATGGACTGTCCTACAGATCTTGTTCTCCAGAAGCAAGAAAACATGTTTGTTGCATACAGACCCCAACAAATGTCACATCATCATGATTTTAAAAGTTATTTTCCATGACTCCTATTGCAATATCAAAATCAGTCCAAATAATCACAGTATGACTTTTTATTTTAACCTTATCATGCAGCCCCAGATGATAGCTTAACACACACCATTAGCCCTGACCTACTCTTGTGCCTTTCATATGTGCTTCGTAATTGCTGTCAACTGGAATTACATAATACAAGTTCTCCCACTCTTGTTCGGCTGTCTGGCAATGAAAACATTTAGCCTGAACCTAGCTTTGTGTTCATAATGAATGAGGACAGCTTAGTTGGAAGTGGCCTGCAGTTAGCCTGCAGTTGCATGAGAGCTGATCATCCACACTGATAACTAACTAACGTTAAATGGCATGCAGTTGCCTGTACATTGTCCAGTTTTCCCATCAACAAATTAAACATTAGCCTGTGCAGTTACCTGGAGGATTTTTTGACCCCAAAATAAAGCTAAGAGCTAAGCTAACGCAGCCCTGCATAATTACCTGTGGGTTGTCCATGAACCACACCAAGCTTCCCTGCTGCGTGTCCAGTATGAAGTAACGGCGCAGGAACTTGCCACTGCTCTCGTTCTCCTCTATGTCCAGGAAGCCACAGATACGGTTCTGACGGTCCACGTAAGGCATCTCGCTGCCGGGACATTCCCTGGCCTGCTGGGGCCGGGAGTGGAGAGGAGCGTGAGCAAGTGGGACCGGGAGGAATTCCTAAAGGACAGAGAGAAAAGAGTGAAAAGAGAGACGTGTGAGGAGGGAGGGAATTTCAGTTGTCTTTGTGGTGAGCCTTGCTAGCGTGTCCCTCTTTCTCTCTGTATCTACTGTATCTCTGGTCTCTCTGCCACCTGGAGCTCACTAGGCTACAGCCTGCCAGGGGATCATGTGACACAAACCACAACCCCGCCTTTATCCTTTTATATCAGCCTCTCCCTCTTTTGCTCTCTTGGAGTCCCTCTTTTTTTTCTCTTGTAACACACTGTCACTCTCTTCTACCTCCTCCACCCACCCTGCCTTGCTCTTTTTCTTCCCTCTTCTCTTGCTCTCCTCTGCTCTCCTCTCCTCTCCGTGTGCTATCTCCTCCCAACTGCTCTCTCATCCGATTTGGCAAGCCTCTGGCCAGCCCCTTCTATCCCCTCCCTTCCTCCACAGCTGAGCACCCACTTGAGCATGGTCAAAAAAAAAAAAAACACCACTGAGCTCAACCATGTTCGACACAAAGAAGCAACACAGACACCCTCAGGAGCAGCACGGGAGAGAATGTGCAATATTTAACCTGCTGAGGTCTGACACATCCCTGAAACCTCCCGCTTACTGGAAGCCAACAGAAAAGTAAATGATTAGTGCATCTGTTTAGTCCTAAGAGTGTGAATGTCACTGTCAAGCCTTGTGTGGGTGGGCACAGCATTACTGTAGGCATATTGTCGTATTAGTCTGTTTAAGCTGCTGTCTTTTTGGACTGAGCCTAAAATATGTGATTGAGATGAGTCTTTGGAAAGCACAGATAAAGACGCTCTTTCTCCAGGACATTATGAGCACTGTGTGGGAGGATGGGGGCAAAGCAGGGACAAAAGGCCTGGTTGTTGTACATGGACTATGAGCTGAGAGCATCTCAGCTAGCCCCTGTATCTATCCGAGTCATCCCATTTGACACAGAGGCACGAGAAAGGAGCAACACTGTCAGAGGCGACAGTCTCAACGCTACACAAACAGTGATTGTCATGTGAGAGTGAGAGGCGTCTCTGTCGAGTTTAGTGATCATGTAAATTAGGTGCTGTGCACAAGTTCATGTGCATGCACGCTGTGCATTTCTGTAATGCAGAATAGATGTTAGAGATAATGTGATGCCACATAAAACCTCTACGTGGTTGAAAAGGGCAACCACATACACTAAGTAAGCATTTTATGACAGGGTAATTGGTGTGCTAGGTTTAAAGTTTGTGTGGAAAAACAGGTTTGTTCACTAAAGTAAAACATACTGTATTTCTGAGCTGATACTTGGGTGTCAAATGGAAATACATAGGCTAATATTCATTTTTTTTAGCATACCTGTAAACAGATGACATTATGATAAATTTTCAATAATGAGAATTTTTTGAATAATGAGAAAGAGACTTCTTGTAGAGACAATAATGACCCAAATCTCAGCTTTATGGAGCTTTGCAGGCTAGTGAGTTTTAGCTTATTGTTTAACTGTCCATAGCTGAACGGTTTTGGCTCACTCCTACTGCTCTAACAGTCTTGTTTTCAGCTGCAACCGACAATTGTTTTCAGCAAGAAAGTTCAAACACCCACATTACACTACCTGCCCAGCACCAACAACAGACAGACTGTGCTTGTGAACATGGTGGAGTTTTTAGCAACTACAGAGTTTGAGATTTTCCTCAGGAGTAAGTAGAGACCAACAACAGCAACAAAACAACAACAACAAAATCAGTTTGTCACTGCTCTGGTGGACAAACTATGTGACAGCAACACATTTTCTTAAATCTCAGAAATATGTTTAGCATTAATGCACATTGACTTGTAGTTACTTTCAAATTCACAGACATCAATATATCTGCAATTAGCTTATATCAGTTAAGAAAATTCAAATGACGTGGATGTTTTAAACTCAAATTCCTTCTGAATCAACCTATGAAAAGATGATGAAGCTCCACAGATTGGGTGAACCCTGCACTCATGTCAGTCAACACTACATGCACACCAGTATCCCAGTTTTGATCATATTCTGGAAATCATGTTGATGTGGAACATGAGAAACCTAGTTATAATTTTTTCTCTGTACTCACAAGCACAACATAATGCAGGTTTTCAGATCGTCTGTCATTGCAGTCTTTGACTGCTCCAGACCATTAGTTACCTCAGCAGTTCAGGATGAACCCAGTTTGGATTCTGGCTAGTGGACCTGACTGTGGAGTGCTAGGTTTGGCATCTATTTCTTATCACCAGTAATTAAAAAAGAATTGACCGTACAATTTATCTTACCTTACATGGCGACATAGTCTGAATAGCTGTTTGGTACTTTTACATTTATTTTAATGTATAGATTACCATTCAATTATTTATCATCATCATGTCATTATCATTTTTTGCAGACTAACTACAGTGCTCATGTAATCCATCCATTGTGTTGAGGACAAACACACACAGTATCCCAGTTCATATTTAAGTACTCCAGGCTATGATGTTTATATGGCCAAACATATGACCAGGACACTTCAAAAACAGATCATTGCCAGGATACTAATGCACATGTACAAATGCACTCATTCTGTCCAGACTCACTTACGTGAGACATTTCAAAGCAGGGCTTCCTATGTAATGTATGCAATACTGTAAAAAGCCTGACTGTCAACAAGACAAAGTAGAAAGAATATACTAAAACTAAATCAAGAGGCAGAAGACAGCACATACAAGCAAGTTTAGTGGTCTAACTCTGAGAAAGTCTGATATTAGTTGACTTCTTCCTAGGTCAAACATTCCCAGGGTAAACTGACTCTTTACATTTGTTGGAAGGCTTTGTCCTCATCACATGGCAGCCAACTGGTCACACAGGACAAGCCATAAAACAACAGTAGGGAGCAGCTGGATGGCCCAGTAGAGGGTCATTATTTTCCTTCCATGATCTTAGACCACTGCCTCATCATTGAAAGTCGGGCAACAGCTGGATATAGTGACTGACGAGCAGAAAGACTAGGTGTTTTACTGCCCACCTACATATGCTTACCACATATGAACTGCAACACAAATCTTATCAACTACAGTAGTAGTTGTGCATTGTCCCCTATGAGAAAGATCACCGAGGTACAAATGCTAGAGAAGAGTTGACCTAAGTAACTGGCTCTCTCCAGGTCAAAGGTGGGACAGGTCATTCCGGTTCAGGTGAAAAGAGTCATTTCTGGTCAGAATCTGGCTGTGATTGCATCACATAAGGCCTGCAGGTTTGACAAGCTTTGGCCTTAACTATAACTCAGTCAGGCAGTGTCCTGTTAATTACAGCAGTATGATAGTACGATGGGTTTATGTGGCTCCAGAGCAGGACAAAATGAAGATGCTCACTAGTAATGTCAAGTAAGTTAGCGACACTGACTATGTCTTAAGTTACTAAAACACACTGGCCACGGAGCTTCAAAAGCCCACTTAAGGTAAAGTAAAATTAGGTTAACGTTACAAACAGCTAAGTTAACGTTAGCTCGTCAGATTAGCACAACATTTGTGTTAGCAGCATCTAACTACGACTGTGGCTCGCTGGCCTGAAGTTAACTGAGAGATATGGCTCAGATTAGCCTGCTATTAGCAACAACTTCACACCACAAACTTACAAATTTAAAAAACATGTAACATTATATCAATGTACTATCTAAAACTGCCATGCTTCTGTTGTTGGATCTGCTACAAACAAGTTAGCTAATTTTCCCTGGTGTCCTGGGAAACAAGTTTATAACGTTACACGGTAACCTAACCTAGCTAACACTGGCGACTCGCCTTAAACAGCCTCATGAAATAGAGCTCGAAACTTTAGCTGTATGAAACAACAAAGCTGCGTTTATTTGTCTTGGTTAATTTTACTCAACGTCCCAGGTCAACTTACCCGAGTCTTCCCTTCTGTATCTGCTGCTCTCAGCGGTGGTTGATCTCGGTCTTGTTGGGTCGTCCTCTGTACCTCAGCCCATCTCCACTCATCCAGAGACTGAGCCTCAGCGCTGCTACTGGTGAGAGTAGAGCAGAGATTGTGTATAATGAAGATGATCACTCAGAACAAAACTTGGTGGTGGTTTTTAAGTACCCCTCATAGAGAACATTGTAACAATCTTTTGAGAACAAAAATCTAAAAATGTAAACTATCAAAGTGGTAACGGAAACTCATTACCACAATCTTTGGTTTGTACAGCCCAATAGCACAGATCACAATTAGCCACAGGGGGCTTTACAATCAGTACAGTGTGTGACACCACCTCAATCAAGTAAGGAAAAACTTCCACAAAAAACCTTCTTAACTGGACAAATGGAAGGAAGCGCTGGAACGATTAATGCTTATTAATCAACTATTGAATAAATAAAAAAATCACTCACTATTTTGATAATCATTTTGAGTCTTTTCTTAAGAAAATAAATCATATTTTCACATTAAATCATATTAAATAGAGAATTTGATGACAGAATTTCTCATGAATGAAGTTATAAAATATATCTGAAGAATGTGGATGTTGAACAACTTCAGGTTTCATCAGTGGGACCGGAGCCATACGATCTCCTCTCCACCTGCAAGAAGACAGGGCATAGACTGAAATGTTCAACTTTACATGTTCCAACATGTTCGCCAATATATGGAAATCCACGACAGTAGGGTATTAGAACAGCAGCATAAAACAACAAAACTACACCATGTACTTTGTCACAAATAATATGCAGGACCACCATGTCAATTTTCATAATAGACCTTGTGCAAACAAACCAAAATCTGCTGTAAAGGGCACTGTGATGCATACATATACTTTCTAAACAGTGAATACAGTATTGATAACAACAGAAAACGTGCTGGTGTGGGAAATATTGAGCAAGGATGTTAAATCAAGTTCTTTATTTGCCATGTAAACAACAATTAAGTAAAAAGAAAACATCAAAGACATAAGACATGAATCAATTTTTAAGTTCTAGTCCCCGGAAAAGGAGATCAGAGTGAGAGCTCTTCTTTTTTATCACCTCTAGGTGTAAAGTATGAGACAAGCATTGGGTGTCAACACATGGGAAGCAGAATAACCACACCAGAGTGGTGATTTAGCGACATCTAGAGTTTACACGGTGCAGCTACTTTGGTCTTTCTATTTTCCATGATGTTGCATTGACATTTTGTCATTGTGTAACATTAATCTGGTAATCTTTACTTAGCAAACGCCTTCTTCAGGCAAACTGTGGTCACAGAATTTTCCGTTCACCTCTGTTTCTATGCAAATGCCAACAATATATTTTATTTTGATGTGGTTCCTCTTCAGCTTATTTTGATGATAGGTCATGGTTTCATATGTATTTTTCATTTCATTGCATTTTGCATTTTTCATTTCACAGGCTTTGGAAAATATAGGCCACAAGCCCTGCATCCAGATGCTTATATAGCCTAATAAAAACAAACAAAACAAAAATTGCAGGAAAGAGCAATGATATGGCTGATAGTGTGGGAGTAGTCACAACTGCTGTCACAACTGTCCCCAAACTGAGCAGCCATATCAAAACAAACCACAGTAAAGTATTTTTCAGCATAAACAAGCAAATGTTGAATACATAAAAGGATAGTTCACCCAAATACAAAGGCATGTTTAATAAAATTTTGGTGCATTGCAAATTGTTCCATTTTTCATGCCTCCCACTGAACTATAGAGAGATTGAATAACATCTGTAACATCTGCATATTGACTTCAGGTAGGCCTGTGTCCTACGCATAAACAAAACTCAATTACTGTTATTTCATAAATATTACTAAAGTAATAAATATTATTATTATTAAGTATTATTCTAAAACTTTGCATATTTTCAGAATATGAGACAACAAGCAAAACATGGAAATTTAATGTATTTTCAATATGTTTCATCCATTCCCTGATGTGTGGTGTTACAACTGTCCCCAGGGCTGGGGTCAGACAAATGCAAAAAGTGTTGCAACTATCCCTAGTCTCCCCTATTTCTATTCTAAGTTACATAAGAGTTCTACAGTGCCTCAGCCAAAGCGACATTTAGGCTAAACTTAAGCTTACTTAAAAGTTATAAAGAACAGGTTTAGCAGTCAGTCAGATAATGCAGCTACCATTGCGTGTTACAAGTCATCACTTTGTAGTTAAGATCACATCTCAAACAGACTTTAAGCTGGCCTGTCTGTCAGAGGCGATGGGCGTTAACAAACAGGAACACACACACACACACACACACACACACACACTGTCTGTGTGCTGCAGGTGGAAAGTTTGAGTGAGTAGAAAAGCGGAGGAAAAGGCGGGCAGGCTGCTGTTTATGCGGTTCATGTGAGGTTTCTTATCTTCATCTCACTGTACGACCTCTCACCTGCGGGCTCACAGAGTAGCCCACCATGGAGGAGGAGGAGGAGGACACCTACCCGGAGACGAGGCACTTTCCTCTGCTGTGGCATCTGCCCAGGTCCCGCTCCAAGAGCGACACCTCCGGATTTCGCTCCCGGGTGCTGTTCAGGCTCCGGGGAGCCCGCTCAGGTAAGATAGACCACATACATCTGTAAATCTAACGCTATAAAACTGGAAATGTGAAGAATCCAGTCATTAGATCTTGAGCTTGAGTCAACAGACTCCACTAACTTGAGCCATATGGTGTTTGTTTTATTAATCTAAATTAAATACCTACATCAATTTGTCAATTTGTTAGAATTTAGCAGAGACATCACTACTAAACTGCGTCTGGTTTTCATCAACAATGAAAAAAAAAAAGTTTCAGGTTATACTAGTTGCTCCCGGCTAGACAGCATCTCAATATGACTAATTCAGAAGCAATGGCTTCCTGCTCTCTTACACAGAACAACTTTCCCTCTCATTTTCTCTCACTCTGGATAACTCAAATAAGAAGACAGTTTCTTTCTTTCTTTCCTTCTTTCTTTCTTTCTTTCTTTCTTTTGCTGTACCTACAAAGTGTTTCATGATTTATTCTTGTGCAACACTGAATCACAGTGGATGTAATTAGCATTTCTTTAAAAAGTGCCTGGTGAGTCCGTCATAAAAAGCCCTAATTAACTGCATATATACACACTATTTTACTTTTTTTTTTTTAAATGACACACCTACTTAAGCATCACAGATGCACCCAGGTGCTTTCACAAGTCACATAATAGGTTGAATGGAGATGAACTGTAAGTAATAAAGGTGTGACAATTGATTTTAGGCACACTACACCAGTAACTGAAATGTCCAACTGGTTTGTGCATCATGAAGACAAAGGAAAAAGCTCCTTTCAACCATTAAATGGTGTGCAATCGATTTGTCTTAGATTTGTAGCCAGTTGACATCGGTGTGCATAAATTAAAGTTTAAACTTTGTCATTAAATAGTTTTGTTGTAGATTAAATATAAAAAGCAAAATGAAACATGAGGGTCAAGGAAGGGGATGAAACATTTTCACAGGCATTGTAAGACGTCGGCCGCAGTGTTAACCAACTATGCGTCCTCGGTGACTTACTTAAATGTCAGTGTCACAGTTTTGCTGCCTGACGCCTCTGGCTGTTGAGCCCTGGCAGCCTCATATATAGTTTCATTGGTTAAAACCACTTCCTATCAGCCGTCTTGAGCGTTAGTTAGCCGAGAACTCAGCCTGCTGCAGTGGTCTCTGCTGATGTCACACACCTATACTCTGACCTGTACTACAGGCATTAGCTTACTTCTTTTGCATGGGGGCTGTCTTGTTCTGCAGTCTGATTCATTTATTATAACATTCCAGTAATATTTACATTAGAAGCGGCAGTCATGTTGCTTGTCTCCAGCCTCTACAGGAAGTCTTCTGTGTTCATGGTTTAGTCGTAATTACAGGAAACAATCATGAAGTGGAGTAGTTAGGAAATTAGATGTCCGAAGTTGTTTATGTCTCCTGCCAGTTTGAATTTTGAGCGCCATGGTTTGAACTGTTTTAGAGTAACTTGGCTTAGCCTGAAAGTTAAACATTATGCTCTGATGCTCAGTAAAATGAACTGTTTGTAAATCGATCAACAGGGGGAGCTAACCCGCCTTTTTTCAGACAGTCAGATAAACCTTGTGCAGTAAAATGGCATCTTATACACACATGGTGACATTACATTTTTCTCATCGATCCCAAAGTGTGAAGCATCAAAAACAGCCAAAGGTGAACTGAGGAAGATCATGCTGGATTCATTTTGCTCCATTGATCTGAAATGTAGATAAGATCTGACACCAGGATCAAAACTACACACGATACAAACAGTATTTCTCTTTTTAAAAAAAGATGATCAGGGCACCCTGGTAGCTCAGTTGGTGGTGTGTGACTCATGTACACCCCCCCCCCCCGCTTACCTTCTGCTGTCCTATCTAAATAAAGGCATAAAAGACTATAATATCTTTAATAATGATAATAATAATATATTATTTACAGAATTAAACAAAGGTGGGTGCAGTTGACTCTACTGATGAGAAATTTCTTTTGCCCGAAGGAAAATGCTCCTGTGGGGAATATTATCAGAATTAATGGCAGAAGGGAGGGATGTCTTTTTCCATGTAGTTTTTTTTTTTTTTTAACAAACTCAAGTAAATGTGAGACTACAGCCCACAGACTTGAGAACGTGCAAGTCAACAGGAAGCATAGACATGAAGTAGGCCATTTTCAGTAAAAGTAAACTCTCAGAATTGTCTGATGAGAATCAACAATACACCCACACTTCAATCTTGTATTCTTTCTTTATGTCCACTTCATTATCGCTGCCAGGTGTAAGCTTGGAGACGGGGCCACAAGTGGTCAACAACTGCTAGGCTAAAAACAAGGCCTATCTACTGTTCAGGCCTTTTTTTAAGCTCAAAAACTGGCATCCTTAAAAATATCAAGATCCACTAGTAAACAAATACAGTGTGTATTAAGCGATGCAGACTTCACTGCAAATTGACTGTAACTCTGCTTGACTGCTGAGTTCTGAACCTATTTAATACACACAAAAAACTTCATTCAAGACTTTGTAAATCTCCACTGCTTGCATCTGGCAGTTGTGGCAGTGCAGAAGGTGCTTCACCATCTGTTGCCTGGTGCAGATCTGCACTCTGACTGACCTAGATCTTTTCAGTGTTATGGAGGAGGACTTGAACTCAATTCACAGATAAAATGGTGATCTTTTGGAAAGCTGCTGCATTTACTGGAGCCAATAAGCTCATTATCTCTCAGCTACTAACTGTATATGGAGTTGTAAGTTCCTTGATTGGCTTTCTAAGCAGGTCTTGGTTTGTTTGAAATTTGTAGAATCATTCCTGTAGTATAATCAGATATTGTACAGTATCATCAATCAGCCCAAATACTTTGTAATCACAACTCAAAAGATAGTAAAATTTAAAATCCACTTTTGACTGTTTAAAACAGATTTGACAAAAATCAATGTCACCATCTGCTGAGGTAGATCTTGACATATGATAGAAAGCTCCAGAACGGGTACTGGGTGAACCATGTTGTCAGCTATTATTTGTCAGTTGAAAAATACTGACAATTCTTCATCCAAAACAACATTAACATTTTTGTTTATATTCTGTTGAATAGTCATATATGCATTGCGTTTATAAAGATGGTGATGATGCATCATTTTAAAAATATTTTATTACTTTTCTAATGTGTATAAGAATATGAGAATGCACATCCATTGCTGTCCATTGTAAATAGCATGTTGTCCAGATGGACACTGTATCGCTCTTGTAATTACACAGGCAGAAACATGAAGAGAAGAATAAAGGGCAGAAGAGACACAATGGCAGAAGAGGGTGACAAAAAGAAGAGAACAACGTAAATGAACACCAGGAATAGATATATTAAAAGACAAAAGAGAACAATACGAGGAGAAAGGAGAGAGTCAAAGAGTGCAAAGTAAAGGAGACAAGGGAAAATGATGAGAAAAGAGAGGAGAGGAGGCAGAAATGGGATGCAAGGACAGGATGATTAAGGAGGAGGAGAGAACAGATGTAAAGGTTGAAGAAAAGAAGAGGACAACAGAGGAGTGTCAGCTTGCTGGTGCTCTCTGCTCCTTGTGGGTACTCTCCTCGAAATAACATTGATTACAGACCCTTTTAGTCTTCAATAACTACTTGTTAAAATGTACTGCGAAGCAGAGAGCAGCTCTTCCCCTTTCACTGCCCACACACAGTCTATCCTCAGCTACTGTTGTAGCTGCTGTCACAGCCACTGACATACACAATAAGTTCTGCTTCTTCAGTAATTATAGGCTCTATCTATAAATGTGTTGTAGTTTGAACTGTTGTCACGTTATCGCCACCTTCAGCTGTTGCTTCACAAGTAAAATAAGTGTAGTATACAATTTTACACATTTTTTATAGCTGGCTCAGTCTGTAAGAGTTGTAAGAACACAAATATGCAAGGGACTTTTATGTAGCTGATTTGGTTTGACATGTGACAGCTTTACATTCACATTTAGTACAAAAAAGTGAGGTGACAGATTCCAATAAGTATCTAAACACTTATGCACAGTTATGCTACCAGCTCCATAAGGTTGCACAGCTGTGTTTTGAGCTAAAAAAATCAAGTATATTGTTTTCTGATTGGTTGCATCCTGCTTTGTGTTTTCCATTTCAATTTAGTAATCTAGCATATTAACATTTGCAATTTCAAACAAAGTGCAGCTGAGGTTGATGAGAATGTCATTCATCTGTAGGCTATTTAGTCAAAGAGAACATTTGAAGTTTTGTCTGATGATGGTGCTAGATGAAAAGTTAAGAGGTCACCAAAGGTGTTACAATCCTCAGGGGAACATGAATGTTTGTAGTAACTGTCATGGCAATCGACTGAGCAGATGTAGAGACATTTTATGTAAAGAAGCGGCAGTCTCCAGGGATAAAAACTGAAGCCTGGGCTTTAAGTGCCAAAAACTGCAGTTACATGAATGGCCACTTGGGGTGGCTCCAAAAAAAGAGTCTATACCCATAGACCCTCATATTAAAATTAAAATTTAAAGCAGAGATAAACATTTTTACAACCTGCTTGATACAAAACTGGTTTTGGTCTCTATAGTTAATTCCCCTGTTCATGATAACTGTAATGGACATAAGCTTTGACCTGTTTAAATTATATTGAGGCTTAAAGGAAAAATCTGTCATATATTTACCATAATAAATCATTAAATGAACATGGTATGCATCAGAGATTAAGGAAACATGCTACATTGAAATACTTGCAGGTAGCCACTTCATTCAAAAAAGCCCTCTAGTGTCTGTGGTTATTTCGACTCTTGATGGAAACATCAACAAAACATCTGAGACCGCTGTTCATTTCCTGTCTCTGAATGACAGTTGGGACAGGGTGGGTTTCTTTTAACCATGACCACAGTCATGCCCAATTTATTGTTGTAACCATGATGACGAATACCCACTAACCTTAACAAAAGAGTGGATGTTGTTTATAATGCTGTTATCTTAGTATTTTAAAAAACACAACATGATGACACCGCTATAAAAACACCAGGTGATTGTAATCCAGTAACTATAATTGATTGCTTGATGTCACACAGCTGAGAGTCTAAAAATGAGTTTCTCCTCTTTATTTCTCTTATAATCTGTCAGTGGTTTTCTCTGCTTGTTTTTGGGTTGGATTGTACGTGTTGTTCTCACATTTAATGGTGAGAAAAGAGGGTTCTACTGCATGTCTTTTTAAATACCGGCTGACCTTGTGAGGCACTGAAGCTTTCATGTTTTTCATCTACTTGGTTCCTTTTGTGTGCGATCAAGTGTGTGTGTGTTTGTGTGTGTGTGTGTATGTGTGTGTGGGTGGGTGTTGTTGGAGTTGATGAGCCAGTTGTTTTTCTTCTCGCTTGTAGTGAGCCGTTTCATTGGACTGCATCAAAAGTCAAAGTCTCACTCTCCGTTCCTCTTTCCTTCCATCTGTCTATCAGTAACTCTCTGTGGTTACTTACTCAGCCTTTAACTCTATTAATATTTGTTGAAGCGCCTCAGCAGCAAATGAACAGGATGTTAACATTACACTCCGTGGCCTTGAATAATGCTGTTCACGTACAGTAGGTGTCTGTGCATAATGGAAATTTAATAAACACTTTAAATTGATGGGTTCATTTAAAAAGCCAGTGGCACAGAGACACATCGTGATAAAAAACAGCAAACATAAGATTTCTACACACACAGTCATGTGTTGAAGATAGAGGAAAAGATGGAAGTTAAAATGGAGGAAAATGAAACTTTTTAACCTATGTTCAATTGAGTATAGTATAGAAACAAGATATTTAATTTTTTAAAGATATTTTGTATAAATATACACTCTAAATTTGATGCCTGCAGCAAGTTCTGAATAGTTGGAACGGGCATATTTATTATTATTATAAATATCTTGTCTTTGTACTGTATTCAATTAAATAGAAGTTGAAAGGTAATTGCAAATCAATGCATTTGTTTTTTTTATATTTCACAAAATGTCCCAACTTTTTTGGAATTTGGTTATACAATAAAACAGACTGACAAGACAGGAAATGAGCACTACACCATATGGCAGTATGGTAGCTGCTCTTACTTAGTCAATAACATAATGGTTGTGTAGACATTTACTTGTGTTTAAATTGGCTTACATACACACACGCACACACAGATACATGCCTCTCAATTTCAGTCCATCAGCATATTTTATAATGTCCTGCTCCACTTATTCTTTTCCTTTGGTATCAAAAGAAATATGTCTTGTAAAGAACAGGAAATTAAACTAAATCGAGTGTGATTGATAGCAGTATGTGCGTATTTCCTGGGACACACAATACCTCTTGTGATTTGTCTGATGCCATACAGTGAGCTCTGACATTCAGCATCAAACTGTCACTGGCATACAGATGACACATTACCGTATTAAGTGTCTCTTCACAACACTTAGGGGCCTGAAGTGTGTGTGTTTGTGTGTGACAGAAAAAAGAGAAAATGACCACCTGTCCTGTCCTTTGCTCTGTCTGTCTGTATCTTTGATTTATTTCTATCTCTCCTTATGTCTATTTCAGAGTTTATGTGTATTGATTTAATATCTGTATTGTGTTTATCACTTGACAGTCACTGTGGCACCATGGTGTGGTGGAAATTATCTGCACACTCATCCCTAATGAAAAAATACAAAACAGTTTGTGTTTAAAGCCCTGGAAAAACTTGAATTATTTCTCTTTTTACAATAAATATTGTGTTACTCAGCAACAGTCAAGGTTAATAGGGAGCTGTTATTGATTGAGACTTTAAACCAACTAATGTGCTCCATCAGGACTGTGTGGGTGTGGTTTGATCAGAACTGACAGACAGTCACTAAACAGCCAATACGAACAGTCACCAACACAAACTGTCATCAGATCCTGAGCATGAGCCAACAAAATGCCGAAATTTCTCATGTAAAATAACCAAACTGGTTCTAATTTTGCCTTAGAATTGTGTATTTTGTGTGCTTGTATGTATATAAGGTCTCATCACTCAAAGTAGGAAGCAGATTGTGAAGGTTATCGTGAAGGACCTTTAACAACCTTTGTAACAGGAACACAGGAAACCAGATGGGTGGGCCCTCAAAGAATGAAAACAACTGATGTATTATAATAAAAACTGAAATTTCAGAGTGAGTTTCATGTCTTATTTGTAAAATATTTCAGCTCTAGTATGCAAAGAATAAATTCAAATGAATCACCAACCATTCTGATAATTGATTAGTAATTTATTTTTAAAGCTATAATATGTAACATTTACACATCAAAAGGTCTAAAAAAAAAGCTGGACATACAGTATGTTATATATTTTGTTAAGTTGTGTACTATAACTTCTGGGAAAACACCTTATACTTTATATATATCAGGGAGTGAGGAAGCAAGTCAAAACTTTAATATTACCTCATCCATGAACATGATTTCTGCCTGAATCATGTCAGACATAAGTTACGGTGAAGACAACATCTCTCATGATCCCACAGTAATTCATGATGTTATCGGACTTCTTTTGTTATGCTCTAATGTAAGAGCAGTCTCGCAATAGCCAGATCTCTTGATTGTTTTGCGGGTTTTAAAATGCAGATAGCAGATGCCGCGATGCTGAATGAAAAGTCGTCCAATGGCAGGCTTTTGCCCACAGAGTACATCCGATGAGCCAAACGAGTGTGACAGAGACGGCAGAAATGACATATTGTGCATTTAAAGCAAAATTTCCAACCATTTTCTGGCTTCAGCCTCAGAATTATAACAAATTTTATGTTATTGTAAAACGAACTTTTGATGGTTTTTGAACTTTTACAGAACAAACGTTTAAAAATGAAGTCATCTTAAATTTTGTTTCAGTGTTGTTGATCAGTTTGCATTAGTGTGTTTTGCTAGAATGGATTGAAAATCTACACTTTAGACTCATATAATGTCTTTTTACTGTCGTACTGATAATGTTGCAGTGAGGTCTGTTCATATTTGCTGAATGAAAGATGACTGCAATAAAAATACAGATGCAGAAAAGACAGATAAGGAAAAGTACACAGCACACCTCTGGCTTGTTTGATGTATCTCCCTTCTTTTTTCCTCCTCTCTTTCTGTATCCTCATCCTTAACAATGACTCCTCATCTGCATCCTCCTTTTGTTTCCTCTGTTCTCCTCTCTCTCTCTCCTTATTTCCTACGTCACTGTGGGACCTCAACACAAGAGGGAGAGTGAAAAAATAAAAGGGTGAGTCTGGAGCCAGACTCTGTAGACGGAAGAAGGAGGAAAAACTTGACAGGCAGAGAGATGGAGATAAATGCAGGAGGAGACAGGGATCGGGAGGGAGACCGAGGAGGAACTGAGATGGAAACAAACATTAACTTTTAATGCTCTTTATTGGAGCAAGGGGAGGCAGGGAGGGAGGAGGGGCAAGGGAGTAGCAGACAGTGGAGAGAGGGAGGAGGGCTGAGCGATGAAGGAGGGAACTAGACAGTAGAGAGAGCAGGGAGGGGAGAGAGGGGAGGAAAAGAAGGCAGACAGTGAGAAAGGGAGGAGGGGGAGTCAGTTGGGGGAGGGAGGGAGGCAGAGAGGTGGTGTGTCGGGAAGAGGCAAGGATCACCTCACACTGCTGATAATATTCCCTGGGTCAAGTCATGGAACATGACGGTGAGTTTTCTTCTTATGTAACAAGCTGTGCCTCCTTCTGCATCTTTCTGTCTCTCTGCATGTCTTGTCCAAATGTCTCATCTGTGTCTTAATGTAACAGAGGACATGTTGGACATACAGGCAGGTTCTTTCTACTTTTTCCTCTTCTCTTCACATGCTGCCCTGCTTTGCTTGTACCCTGTTAGTCAGTGATTTAGTACACACAAGCTGTAAATCCTCAGCCTATGTTACATGAGTTATGGACCAGCTTGCTTACAGTGTCTGTGTTTAGTTTGAATTTAAACAAATTTAAGGTGGCCATAGTGTGTTTAAACACACTTTTAAGTTGGCGTTTGGATGAGCATCAGACTATTGTTGTCAGAGATCATTTAGTTGGGTGGTAGCCACTGTATCTGTCAGAGGATTGCTGAGCTGGAACGAGTTTTTCTAGTACTTCCCATAATCTAAAATAAATATGCAGCACAGACCAATGACAACACACAGTCATGCATTATGTACAGGAACACTACTTTAAAAGACAACTACACTGTGTGCAATATTAATAAGATGCTAATGCTGCAAGTAGAACACTTAATAACATTAATGTTGGCTGTATCTTCACTTAACCAGGCTCCTGATGTGCTGTGAGGGCCAATTTTGGCAACGCATATGAAGCAATGACGAGCATTAAAAGCAATTATCAGTTTTGTAAGCCTGCCCACAGTTGCATTATAGCATTCTTATAGGATTAAGGCAAAGCCACATCTAATTTTAGCAACTTTATTTTCAATATTTCCACAGAGGACAAAAAATGGATCATTTTAATTCCAGGTGGGCTTGGCTGGTAGCCATCTTGTATTAGACTAAATGACAGTGATATGTTGGTTGGTGTCACACTCTAGAGGGGAGGCAGGGAGGCTATATCGGGCCCATGTTATCTAATATAGTTTAATTACTGTTTGCAGAGGTTGTCATAACATATCACAGTGTTTAATAGGTGAAAAATCCTGTTGCCATGTGATAAAGAAAAGACAAAGGTGATGTTTAGACTCCTGTTGTCTTTTTTCTCTGTTATTGTCTCAGTTGAGCTGTGGCCATATGGCCACTTTAGTCTGTGCTCCTTTGTGCATGCGTTTGTCTGTGTTGATGGAGATGTGAGCTGGGGACCAAAAGGGTACACAACAAATTATTGCTGTTGTGAATTTGTGAAACAGCATTTTGCAAGGCAAAGCAGCATCTGTGAGTGTGCACACTTGCATATTATGCATGTGGCGAGTGTGTGTGTCTGCACTGAGCACAACTGGTTGGTCTTAACACTTTCCCTCTTTGTTTTCTCCGCTCTTTGTTGATTGTATATGTGTCATATTTCGTATTCAGAACACTATGTGAGGTGAGATTGAATGTGCATATTTGCATATACTCATTTGGCTAAAGTAGCTCTCCATGGCACATTGTGGTCTGCACTGTATGGAGACAATTTGTCATGAGTAAATTTGTCATTCTGTTTACATCCTGTTTGTTGCACATCCACCTCCTCTCTCAGGGTGACTGAAGTTACCCTCTGTGAAAAAAAAAAGGTTAAACTTCACAGACTGAACTGATAAATTTTGTCCGTTTTGTAGTTTGCAACTGTCTCTGCAAGATGTCTGTTTATCTCTCTG
>JAJHUR010094548.1:19155-37148 GCA_027495735.1 Lutjanus campechanus | reverse complement strand
ATCTCTTCCCAAAATGTTCTTAATTTATGGCATGTCCAAAGTGGTAAATATATGAATTTAGATAAATACATATTGTAAAAAATCTGATCGTCTCACCTGGATGATGTTACTGTTGGAGTTTTTGGAGTCGGTGCTGACAAACACGGTAAAGAAAGGCGAGGTGCGATAGTTGGCTGATACCGTGCGCAAAACTTTCTGGAAGTTGTCTTTGTTCCAGGGTTCGGTCAGGGCCCATCCTCCTATCTGAAACGGGCAGACACATTTAGAGACAGCTGTACGCAAGGAAATTGTTTTTTTTAATAGAAATGAAGACGGACTGAAATGATGATTGTGTTTGATATTGACACACTTTCTGAACAAAGCGCACCTGGGTGATGAGCTCCTGTAGCGGCTTAGCTCCTAATTCCTCTATCTTAGCCTCATTCATGCAGGCTTGATAATATCGTTGGGCCTTTTCTTCAGCCTTACTCAGACCTTTCATCGTTGTGTTTTCTGCCCAGGAGAGATATAAGATAAATAACGTGAATGAAAAGCTCTGGAAAATGAGCCGTAAAAAGACACATTACACCTTTGTCTGGGGTAAAGGCAGCTGAGGACAATGAACCGGATTCTCACTTGAGGGCACTTACCTAATAAATGCTTCATTACAAGCATGTTGTGCTCCCAGAGGTTACTGAAAGGCCCCCAGCGGGACTTGCCCTCAGGGAGGGGGTTGTTCTTCACCCATCCCCCACAGGCAAAGTTGTAGAAGTCATGGCAGGGGTCTACGGATCGGTCCAGGGCTCCCATGACCGTGCTGGCCACGGTGATGCACGGCTCCGTTAGGCACAAGCCTGGGTGAGCTGCAGGAGAAAAGATTTTTGTCAAGAACGTTTTTTTCATTTATAGATGATTCGCTTTCAAACACTCTGCTGTATCTGCCCTCGAGTGCAGGAAACACTGCCATTTTTGCGGATCAGTAAGGATAATCGGAAATATTTCAAGGTAGGACATCCAAATATGCATGTGGGTCTGCAGACCATCTGGAAACTATTATTTCATAAGAGGTGACAGCCAAGATACACAACCTGCAGGGAATATTTCTCCTTGTATAAATCCTTTATAAATAATTAACTGAAACAAGATGGGTGATGATTTTGTCTTGGTAGGAGGCAAAAGTTAACTATTGCCAACTGACTATGTAATTGACTGATGAAGGTTAAGGATTATGGATGACGTCATCTAGATGTTTTAAAGGGATTTCGTGTATCTACTGAAGGACAAGAAGTTACAGCTCAGCCAAGGAGGGAAAACATTCTTGTTTACAACCCGGGCTGGCAAGAACACAAGCCTCTCATCCATGCACACTTCTGTCTTCTCAGTGATACAGTCGGATTATTGTCAGTAACCCGGTCAGGATTTCTGGAAAGAGACGCTGTTGTTAAGTTTGTTAAATGTATTTTTTGGCATGTGTGCCATCTAGTTCCATTATATTCCAGAGAAGGCAGACATCTCTGCAGCTGATACCTCTAGGCCTGCAATGATTACTTTCATAATTAGTTAAAGGCGTCACAATTATTTCAATTTCACTGCCAGCTATGTCATTGTTAGACTCGATAATATAACAATGGCATACATGTCGGTGCTAAAAAAATGTTAAAATCAAAAGAATTTCTTTGAAAATTATGAGACACCCTGGATTTCTCCGTGGATCATTTTCACGATTAATCATTTAGACTAAAACATGGCAAAAAATTGTGAAAAATTCTCATCGCATTTCCCCAGATCCCAAAACAACATCTTCACACTGTTTCTTTTGTTAAACCAACAGTCCAAAACCCCAAAAACTCTTCATTTACCATCAGAAATGACAAAGAAAAGCAGCAAATTCTGACTTTGACTGGAACCAGCGAATGTTTGACATTTTTGCTTGAAAAATCACCGCAACGATTCATCAACTATCAAAACAGTTGGCAACTAATGTTTTTATTTTTTTAGTTAAACTAATCAATCAATTGATTAATTATTATAGCTCTAGATCTCCAAAACTCAGCAAATCACACCAAAACAATCTAGATGGATAAAAAGCACTACAAGTAAGGGGGGAAAATACTTTTTTTTTATTTTAGGGTGAACTGTCCCCTTCCTTTTCTTTTTAAAGGGTATTGTACTGGCCTGTAGACACATATCGATGCTCCCTGGTCGGTGCTACGTGCTTCATGCTAAATGAGACTTACAGAGAATGGGTATTTTGTGTGCTGTGTTCTTGAGAACATTGTTAAGCAGAAGTGATTAGAGGGGCGGCACAGAGGCTTTTGGCTGTTCTCTGTTACTTTTTAAAGTCTAAACACAAAAGCTGTTTAACAGGAAGAGCTTTCGAAAGCCAAACCAAGTGTTTAGAGAAGTGTAAGCGCGAGAACAATTTCAGGGGGACGAGTCACCTCTAATGCTCGACTTACAGTAAAGACTTTCACCACCTATCCTCCATATAAGGTATCAGACAGAGACGGACGGAGCCGAAGTTATGAGCAGTGATGAGGTTAGGGCCCCGTGGAGAATTCATCCTTGTTCCTTTTATTATTTCAACGTGTGATCTGACATGCGGTTCTGAATGGGAGGAAGTGGCATTAAGTTTCCCATGGTAAATCTGAGGAAACCAACGCATATCAGACGCCGCTGCCTGGATGTGATGGCAAATCCACAAGCCCTCTTTCCATAATGAACAAGCTCAAGGGAGAGATTTGGAGTTGTTTTTAGGCAGCTTAGCTGAAGGTGGGGCTTCGGTTTAAAAATAATAAACCACATATACTGAATTAACGAGCACAGCCCTGTAGTTATTCAGATGGATGGACAGATAAAGAGATACAGTGTACGTGCACATTCAGTAAGAAGGCTGACTGGGCGTTTACAGATCTTTTTTTAACCTGGACACTTTATTACTTCCTTCTCATACACAATTAGATTTCATGATGGGATTGATATTAACTAAAAAAAAACAACAAAAAAAACACAGAGGCCTCATTACAGAAACTTCCTGAATCTGAAATCCTGTCTAATCTCACTTTAGGATGACATTCAGATGACATTTCTGATATTGCAGAAACCTGTTTCCCAATGGCATTTAAGAAAAAATCATTTTTTCAGCACAGGAATTTAGATATTACAGAATCATCCTAACTGAAAAATGTCTTCAGTGAAGAACAAACATTATGACTGAAAGGCTTCTCAAACTGTAAGACAAAGCTTTAAATTTCCTGAACCATGTATTAATGGGTATATATCAACTGCTGTGGTGATTCATTTTGAATGCGACTGATGTGCTACTTCCGTTCAACTTGGGGGGTGTCCCACATGCTACAATGATTAAAAGGCTAGAGTATCTCCACAAAAAAAAAACCTCGAAAGGGGTTTCCTCTCCTACACCGACATGATTAATGCCTCAAACTCAAAACTAAAACTGAATGCCTGTCTGTTCTTCTCCTAGCCAGAGACAGGTGAAATATGACAGCAGCGGTCAAGGATACATGCAGTCTCATGTACTTTCTAGCAGATACAGGCCTGAAGAATTAAGTTCACAGTTCTACTTAAGATTTTTTCAAGTTAAGGTAAGACAGGCCTGCGACAGAATAGGACAGAGCAACATGTTTAGGAATTGTTTCCTTAATAGGAAATCAGGATTTTTTCTCAGTTAAGATAGGACAAGCGGTTAGGAAATGTTTCTGTAAACAGGCCCCTCAAAGACCGGAAAACAATTGACCCTTAATAAGCCCCGCCCCTTTCCCCTATGCTCTCCAACAGTTGAGAACATTTGGTACCTTGGTCAACTTTCTCCTTTCCTGTAAAAGTGACATATATTCACGTCTTAAGCCAGCTAATATAAGCAAAACAGTAGTTAATGAGGTAGTTGACATTTCATGTAGATTAGCTAGCTAGAGCTAGCTAATGTAAGCAAAAGTTTTGCAAACATTAGCTAACTTAAGATGTAACGATCTGTGTGTACCAATACCCATACCATACTATTTAGTATGCCAGACCTATGTCTGTTTTAAAGGAAAAGGAAAAAGTTGACTGAGACACCAAGTTTACTCAACTGTTATTGGACCATAGAGCAAAAAAGTGTGGGACTTAGAAAGGGTGGATTTCCTCAACAGTAGGTTTTAATATGAGTAACCATAGCAACACAGCTTGTGCATACCAGTATTAGAGGTAAGCAACCTCTCGTACAGTTGTGTATTTGTTCTTATCGTTGTGTTGACTGAGGTTATTTATCTCATATCTTGAATATATAATATGAACAATTACAAGATTACAAGACCAGATCTGTCTTAACTTTCCAACTCATGACAAAGATAAAAAGTTCACTTGTGTTGTCTTCTAGTAACCACCGCTCGCACCAGATTTTCTTTCTGTATTTTGATATTTCTTGCATGTTTGAAGACGTCATTCAGGTCAACTGTTTGATCTGTTAAGTGTGCTCAGCTATTTTGTTTGGATTTTCTTTGACTGGTGAGCCGTGGGCTCAGCTAGCCTGGCTCTGTCCAAAGGTAACAAAATCTGGTAACAAAAAAAAGCCTCATCAGCCTATTTCTTCGCCAAAAAATATTCAGACACATAAGCCCCTGTAAAACAAATTGTCATTTTTCCAATTTGTTTTTTTGCACGGATTAAACAAATGAGGTATAATGTGTTATTTTGTGATCTCTAGAGGATCTGATAGGTGGATTTTTGTTTCCAGTATTCATTACAAGCTAAGCTAAGCTAACGAGCCGCTGGCTAGCTTAATATTTACTGTAATGAATAGACATGAGAGTTGTATCAATCCTCTCCTCTAACTTTCGCAAATGAAGCAAATAGGCATAATAGGTGTTTCCTTAAATGCTGAACTATTCCTTTCCTCTTAAAAAAAGATTTAAGAGGATAAAACAAAGTGAGTTTTCATCAGAAGTCCCCTGGTGTCTGGCACCTTCACAGAGGCCGCAGGTGTTTCTTTTCAGTGTATGTCACCACCCAGTTTAAATAAAAGTCTGAACTCACTCTGTTTGTAGAAGACCCCGGTTGTGATGAGAGATATAAACAGGCCCACAGACACCACACACAGTAAAAACAGCAGCCTCCTCTCTCTCTGTGTCCTGTCTGACCAACATGTGGGACCTCGGCCGTGCAGAAGAGTCACCTGCGCACACACACACACACACACAGAGACAGAGAGAGAGAGAGAGAGAGAGATACACAATAAAATGTTTAGACAAGGCTGCACCAACAAGGATTCACTTTTAAACCTAATTAAGTCATGGTTTAACTTTAAATCATGTTGCACCAAAATTTAGAACTGGCTTAAAATTAAGAAGGGTTAAATTTAAACCTCTTCAGTTTAGTTTTTACTACAAACCAAGATTATATTTAACTGTGTTGCACCAAAACCTTAAACTCCAGTTTAAATTGGCTGCCTTTTTGAGATGGATTGAGCAAAATAATCAAGTTACTCAAAGTTGGTTAGGGGATAAAAGCAATTCAGTTAAGTTTTATGACGCATCTCTTCTTTCTTTCACTCCTGTTGGTTGATCCGTTAAAAGAGTCTGCCATTTGCTGCCAGGCAGTCTATTTTTCTTTGCTGTGCTGTTGTCCATTTTTAATCTTCTATTATTTGGCTATATCACTCCATTAATGTGGCCAACAAGATTTTTCAAAGGACAAGATATTGAAGTTTCTCTGCTTAGCCATCATGAGAGGCTATCTTTACTTTTTGCCTAGCTAACAAACAATGTAACGCTTTATTAACTTTTTATGTGAAAATAATGTGACATTTTATTACCTGTTCTGTTTGCTAGCAAACAATGTAACATTTTGTTAACTTTTTAAGCAATGCAGAGCACTCAAAAAGTTTTCGAAACTTTTGTCCTTCCTCTTTTATACTTATGGGATCCTGACAGCACTCAAATTTATTTTTCACATTAACAAACTTGAATTTACCATTTTCAACCTGGTTTTGCTCATCTAGAACTAATACTTTAGATTAAATGAATCTTGAAAAGGTTTAGCTTGGTTAAAAACCATAAAATGACTTTTAAATCAGCTTTAAAACACATTAACACACACTCTTAATAATGTTATTTGTGGAACTGATCCAGTCTGGAAAACATTGCCTACAGTCAAACTGCTTCTCAGGGATTTGATGACAGGTTTGGTTTCAAAGCACAATGGCTTTTCTATTATGACGCTTTCGGCCCTCCTACACAGAAAAGGTTGCTCATTCTTCTATTGTTCCCTCACTTCTAGGTTAACACGCGCTCATAAAGGATATTTTCCTTCTGCCCCAGATCGGGAAAAGACACAATAATTCTGTTGAGCCATATCTGCTGCTTTTTGTGGTTCACCTGTAAATGACGAGGAAGTCAATGAAAAAAGTCAGCTGAGGACAAAAGAAAAACAACATGACAGGATTTACATGTTGGAGGAAAGTCCAGACTTTGTGGTCAGTGATTAAACATTGATGCAGTGGCTCTTGCACGTACACAAACTACTCTTACACTTTTTTCTACTGAATGTTGCTTTAGCCGAGGATGCCAAAAGGGAATTTAATTCCGACAGGAATGATTCCAAGGGTCACTAACAAATCTTTCACGGGGCACGTTAAGCGCTCTGGCCAGTCGTTGAGTATCGCTGCTGTAAATAAATGCCAGATCTTGGACCTCACATACATCCTGTGGAAGTCAATTACCCCTGAAGTGTATATATAAGGATCCGATTTACTGCTATTAGCTCAGATGAGAGTTCAACAGTCAAACTTAATGTGGCCGAATCAAATGCCAAAGCCACAGTGGCTTCTTAATCCCATGGGCTCAGTGTGTTAGGTTGGTTTGGACCTAAACTGAGTGTAATTGAGAGAAGAATCCTGCTGCCAAGCCTGTGCACTTACCAGCTGCAGTTTATTGCAGTCTCTCAAAAACGCATTTTATTACCCCACAACCACAATAAAATGATTATTATGTCTTGAATCAAGCTTTCTGTTTGAGCTCTTCAGGTACACGTCTGGTCAAATAAAGTATCTGAGGGATGACTGATTTTATGAAGAGCCAAACTAGGGCTGCAACTAATGATTGAATGAATGAATGACAAAGACCAAAGCTGGATCCAGCAAATTTGACATTTTTTCTTGAAAAATCACTGAAAAGATTAAGCAACTATCAAAAACAGTTATTTAAACAAACTTTTTTTTTTTTTCTGCTTGGTTAATCTTCTCATTTTTGAAGCTCCAGGATAAACCGCTTTGTGGTGCTACTTTTAAAGCCACTAATAACAGGTATGGTATCAAAAAAAAAAGCTGTGAAACAATTTGTCAATCAGAAGTTTGGTAGTTTTGTGTGACTACAACATGCAATACATGTTGTAGTCTTATATTTAATATCTAAAGGATTTAGTCAGTGTGTTTGCATGTGTGATGACTGGTCTCCAGTAAAAGAGATCTTGATACCGGTGGGAATTTCTGTATAAATAAAGCTTAAACCTTATTAAGGTCTTACAGGAAGAAAAATCCTCACTTAAAAAGTTACACATGTTGGACTCGGTTCAGAAAGAGCCATGGTTTAGTTCTGAAAATGTTTTTAAATAGTGAATTGTGCATCTATAAATTACACACAGATCTGCTGAAGTAAGTGTTGGACTGCCCGTTTTTCTGATCCTGTTCAAAATGAGTCATGGCATGAAGGTCATTTTAGGGTCCATAAACGGAACCACACAATGGTTGATTATACAAAGGATGGTTCACTAATGTCAAACTGTTTGCCTTTGCTCAAGTAAAATGGAACTAGATGGCATTGGGCTTGTGACGGCCAAAGAGCCAAAACAGCAACTTACTCAGGATAATCCACAGACCTTGTTGTGAGCAGTTTCATGTAAATAAAGTAGTTCATTGAATCTGCTCACAATAAGGTTCTGTGGATTATCTTGAGAAACCAGGTCATGATCTCTGGAAAGAGATGCTGCTGCTGAGCTTGTGTGTGTGTGTCTAGTTCCCTTATATTCAAGAGAAGGTTGACATCTCTACAGCTGATATCTCCAAAACTCACCAACTCATGCCAAAACAATCTAGATGGATAAACAGCACCACAGGCCAGAGATAAAATACATATTTCTGATTTTGTGATGAACTGTCTCTTTAAGCTTCATCTAATGTTTCAACCCTCACAGTGCAGCATGAAGCATCTGTTTAGCAGGTTGTTCTCTGTAATGTATTAGGAAGCAGTTTTGAAACTCTGGCCTCCAAAGAAACATGCTGTGTCTCAACAAGAAAAGACGAGAGACTTGACATTATATCATGAGCGTTAGTCAATATATGACATCCCACAAGGTGTGGACATATAGTGTTTCAACAGAAAGTTGACCTGGATTTATGACTTCATGTCCCAGTTAAAACTTTTTCAAAACAACAGCTACAATAACACAAAATTAGTGGATGTTCATGTGCAATCAAAGCCACTTTTTTAGTTTACATTTTGCAGAAAAGGAAAGACTTCTACATGACAAGACAGGAGTTATTTTCCATATGCTTAAAACCCTCACAGGCCTCTACATTTTTTCTGTGTACTGGCAGTAACGCATTAGTTTATTTTTAGCACAGGGTGTTGCAGGTTTACCTGCATAGGTGATGATGGGTAGATATCGTCACCGGTGGAATCCACCAGGTCCTCCTCGTCCAGCGTGGCTCTCTTATACGTTGACATCTGAAAGGTTAAATGCAGAAAAGACTCTCTCAGTGCTTCCATGTTCCTTCCAAGCCCTTCTCTCCTGTCCCACTCACGTGTGTGTGTGTGAGAGGGTGTTTGTGTGTGTGACGTCTATTCCTCAGTGGTCTGTGAGGCTTCGGGGTAGGGTTTCCCTAGAAAATCCATCAGGTGGTATCTGGTTTGTTTCGTTGGAGCCGAGTTGACTATCAAAGAGTGTGTCAGTCCTCTCCTTTTGAAGGCACTTTTCTGCTCCCTTCAACCCTAACAACACCTCTCACAGCCCCCATGGTGTGTACCCCGGGGGCAAGCGTCAGCACACTAACAAAAACCTCCTCCTGAAAGTCCTTGTGAGTTCTCCTTGTGGGTCCCTCTCTTCCTCTTTACCAGGTTTTGTGGCTCTTCCTGGGCAAACTTTTTTTCTGGACTTCCTCCTTCAGTCCAGTCTATGCAAACACGGCACGAGAGAAGACGGAACGAGTGAAAAACAGGAAGGAGCACTGACTTGAGCGGCTTACATGACTGAGGCTGGGTGTGTGGTAGTGATTGTGCGATTGTGTGAGTGTGTGTGTGTCTGTGAATGTGTAGGAGTGCATTCCCCAAATGTGGTTTCACTTAGGTTCAGGGAGGGAACCTAACAGTTGTAGTTCACACCCAGTGTCTTTTCTATAGGACATAGTGCACTCGGGGGAGGGGCCCGGACAAAAAAATATCCTCCTCCCACTACATGCTTGTAGTGGCTGCCCATGGTAACGGTTACCTGATAGCCATGACAGTCAGTTCCTCTCCAGTTTAACCCCTCACCCACAGACCCGATACCAAAAAACACTGTATTTTAGTACCTCACTCCTCATTAAGGTATTTAAACTTGTGTTAAAAAATCTATAGGCTTAGCAAACAAAATCACATTACCACCAACCTGCTAAAACACACACACACACACACACACACACACACAGTGAGACGGGCTGCAAGAAATTTTTCATCATCGATCGATCTACCAATTAATTTTTAGGGTTAATCAATCAATTGTTTAGTCTATAAAATGTCAAAAAAAATGTGAAAAATCCTCAGCACTATTTCCCGGTGATGTCTTCAAGGTGACTCTTTTGTCCCACCAAAAGTCCAAAGACTCTTCATTTACTGTCATAAATGACAGTGAAAATCAGCCAATCGCCACGTTTAAAAAGCTGGAACCACCGAATGTTTGACATTGTTTCTTAAAAAAATGACTGAAACGATTAATCGACTATCGAAATATTTGACAACATATTTTCTTTTGATCGACAAACCGATTAAAGCAAGCTCTACTAAATATCTATATATCTACACAGGAGTAAAACCATTTATGAAGAAAAACCCCAACAAATAATCTGGATAGCTGGTTCAGAAAAATAATCCTTTTTTTTTTTTTGTAAAGCATATTTTTAAATATCTAAAAGTTTCAAAGTTGTATGTTAACTACAGGGCTGCACAGTAATATCACAATGTGGCCAAGTGCAACATCCAAATCAAACCAAATTGCAGTTTTTCAAGAAAGGAAAAATGAGTGAGACGACAGCATTTGAAAGGAAACGTGTTTGTTTGGTGCAGACCTCAATAAATATCACATCATCATGATTTTATTGCAAAACTGATCATTTCCTCTCACCGTATTGCATATCGCAATTGCAATTTCAGTCGAAATAATTGCAAACATGACTTTTTTTTAACCAAATTGTGCAGCCCTAGTTTCAGAATAAAAAAATCTGATCTGAGAGCATAATGCCACAAATGTAAATAGAGCAGAATGTTTTATTGCAAAGATGCAATTCAGCTAATCAGCTTTTCAACCCATACTGCAACAATGCAAAGCCAACCTAATCTTTCATGTGAAAACTATTAAAATTTGCTTAAATGGGATTAACACAAACAAAGGTTTGTTGCAGATCCCTCACACCGTGGACACAACCTGTTCCAACACTTGCAGGCACCACAGAATCCTGTACAGCAAATCAGCTGCTCACACTAACAGTTTCCTCCCACCAGTCGTCGCTCTGATGCACAGTTCAATCAGGTATCAATATAACGCTGTAACACCAAATTCATTTAGAGCATTGGAAAACTGGAGTCAGATCCTTTGTATGTGTGTATACACACTTGGCCAATAAAGCCGACTCTGATGTGTAGCATACACCACAGATAATTAAAACATACAATCTGTCATCCAGGTAAAGTGTTACCCTCACAACAAAATTTAACCCTATCTGTCCCAGCCAGATGCCATCATTCTAGCTACTGTTAAAGTGAGAAGTTTGCCCATGAACTGATTGATTTATCAGTCAACATATCAATAGAATCAGTACTTACAAGCACAATGATCTATTACCGATAGATCTCACAATCTTACGCATATACAACTGTACATAATCCATCATAAATCTTGATTGCAACAGAAAATATTTCTTTATTTTCATGGTTATTCTAAAAAAGAAAAAAAAAGACTATGTGCAATCAGTTTTGGCGTGGGACTGAAAGGGATAAATAGTGTCTGACCAGAATGAGTTTGTCTGTGCTTAATGTCAATATTTAGAGAGCAGCGCAGCTGATGACCAATAAATAATGACGATATCAAAACAAAGAAAAGTGATGTATGTATCCCTTTTTCATGCACATTACAATCTAGCCAGTAACATGTTGTTTTAGACTGAGTTAATGCACAGGGCTCAAAACCTTTTCCAGCCATGCTTAGTGTTTGCAGACATCTTTTTAAAAATCTGCCTCTTGAGTGCCAGCATCGGCCGATAGAATCATCTCAAAATGCCAGATAATCGGCCCATTTAATCAGCTGACTGATTAATCACTTTATCACTAGAGATGAAAGGAAAGTTTAGTACTTGCTATCACTCACAAATCGATAAATCTTTTACCACAGGGACGAATGATAGACAACAACTTAATCTCAGTTATCGATTTATATCGAGTTTTCTGATGCTGATGCAGATAAACAGACCAACATCGTGACAGTACGATCAGCTGATAAATAAAACGTTTCTTATTTTTCATCTATAAATCAACCTTCAATAATACGGTAAATAACACACCTGTAATTTATACGGTCAAACAAATAGAATGTTAATTTAAAACCAGTAAACAAAGGCCCTATGGCTGAAACATGACGCACTCCAGAGTCATGTTTACATCTGTTTTGCTTACCTTACAGTGCCAGCACTGTGAAGAAGGTAATGATTATCTTCAGCTGTCTGTCAGCCTGACACAGACACAGATCACTCCACACTTGATTGCTCAATGCAATTGCAAGATCGTGATTCCTATATTTTTGCCTGCTGAAAAAAGCCTACAATGAACATACTTCAGGTGACAAGTCAGACTAAAAGTGCAGATGAATGGCGCAATCTCTGGACGTTTCCGATCATGCTCTGGCTTGCATCCTCCCATGTTAATATCCAGTCAGCACAAGCCAAACCAGTGACTGGAGATAAATGTTTACATTATGAAGCCAGATAAGATTTTCTTGTAAACATAACCAGGAGGACATCTAGTCGCAGATCCATGCTTTATTTTATTTCCCACTTGTTTCACGTAAACATGCCACAGAGAAAAAAAAACCCTGTTCCCACCACAAGCATTCCAGAGGATTCCAGGCAAAACCGAGAGCACAGATTCCTGTTAAATCTTGTTTTCTATCAGGCAAGATGCTGCAAATCAACTGCAGTAACACCAGAAGGAGGGGGCTGTCTTAACTTTCAAACAACAAGAAACAAAATCATACAAATGTCCAAACAATTCCTGCGCTGGTGTGTTTTTAAACTCTGTTAAAGCCAAACAAGTTGCATTATCGGCTTATAAAAGGACTGTTGGGACTAAAGATGAAGGACGAAAGTGGTGAGACAGACAGTGAGGGAGGATTGGGGAGAAGAGGCCACCAATTGTTTTTAGTGCACTTTCAATTACATAAATGGCTTCAAATGACCTATAGCTGAAAGCAAAAAGAGCCTAATGGGGATATTGATGTTCGACTTTACCTCGCCACACACACAAACACGCAAACACAGCATTTGGTCTCCATCAATATTAGACCTTCAGTTCATGATGGGATTACAGCTGTTCCATTCAACCAAACAAGGGATTCTTGTCGAATCACTCAAACTTTTACCTCATATCCTTCATATAACCTCAACTCTGCAAGGACATCCCCAGACAACATTATGCTGTCAGAGTCTCATTTTAAAGACTGCTAGAGTGAAGATACTGGTATTATATGAAACTAGAAGACCTAAGGAATTCATTGGTACTGACCATGTCTGGAAGGGGCTTAAATAACAATCCAATGTAGGGATGCACGATTCGGAAAAAAAAATCAGGTGATTATTTTAACAGAAATTGCAATTGCGATACACAATACGATTAGTGGAAATGATCAGTTTTGCATTACAATTTTTGTGCTCATTGGAAAAACACTATTGAAATCATGATGATGTGTTATTTATTGAGGTCTGGATACACTGCCGGTATGAGTCCTGCTATTGGTTCTTTGCTTTGAGCAGCATCGAGGCCTCGGCTACTTACGTTTTCAAAATCCCCAGGAAACGAGATCAACCTCCCAGTTGCAACCTACACGCTGAAAACAGCAAATAAGTGCCTGGGACGCTACTGGTACAAACATAAACAAGCTAACAGCTGTTAGCTTTTCTTTTGCAGTGTTGTAGTCATTTTAATGCCAGACGCCGACATACAAATGTTCCACCAAAAAAAGTTCCCCCTCGACTTCAGTCGCTCAAGATATCTGAATGGACACTTTATGCTAATCCCATGCAGCAGTTTTGGGCAGAGATTAGTTTTTTGTTTCTATTTTTTTGTTTGTTTGTTTGTTTGAGGAGTACCCCCTGCGGCTTGGCATGGCTCGGCGCGGTACGCTGAAAGTGATAATGGAAATGCAATTCAGCACGGTATGATTTTGGCTCGGTGTGGCCAAATGCACCAGTAGAAAAGGCCCTGGGGAGACCTGCGGTATTCAGAGGATGGATGTCTTGCAGAAATCTCCAAAATCTCAAAAGTTTTTTGGATGCAGTATAAATGTGTTAATTCCGCCTGTGCTATTTGTATACTTCTGCATACTGCATACTAAACAGTATGGATATGACTGGAAAGAAAGATTCAATGAGCCCAACTGTATTCATGTTTGACGATGTTAGTCCACACAGTAGCAATTTCATTGTAGTGATACTAGGAATGCCCCAATCACGTTTATTTTTGGCAGCAGAGCCTGATCACTGGTCCTCTATAAGCCTTATCCGCCAATAGAGAGCCAGCAGTGATTTTTATTTTATTTATTTATTTATTTTTTGGTTAGGAGACTGGCAATATGAATTTTACCACTAGAGATCACAGGTGACTCAGCTGCTTCAACATCAACAATAAGAGTCCATGAATACGAGTGGAGTTGCAAGTCAGCGAGTTTTCCACAACACGTTCCTGCAAATGATTCACGATGAAAGCCTTGTTCAGGTGACAATGACATTGACTCATCTGAGTAGTGGCTCATGCTTTTTTGCCGCTTTAATTCCGCTTTCGCAATCAGCAGCTAGAGAGCATCGATCCTAATCACATATTTTTTTACTGAATATCAGATGCTAACGATCAGCGGCTGATCAATCTGGTCATCTCTAAATGAGATCGTTTTTTTGAAACTTGACTTGACTTCAACTTGACTTCACTCAGAAGTGATTATGTGGTGTTTAGTCAAAGTCTTGGTGTTTTAATGGGGTATTTTATGGGCTAAAAATTCTGTGTAATAAATGGTACCAATCCAAAAACTGCTGCAACAGCTTATGAGACACAACTGAGCATGGGTCATCATATACCTCCAGACTCCAGAATTTCAAAATGTGAACATACGCATAAAGAAAACACAATGTTTATTACAGATTTCTGACTAAAAAATTGACACAGTGCTGAGCTGCATCTCAAATTAATCTTTAGGTTCCCAGCTTTCAGATAATGTAGGTCTACACCACTTCTATCTGACACACCTATGTGAATAATGAGTGTATGGTAGGGAGAGATGGGGGAGTTTAAGAGGTTAAGCATGTGGTCTGATTCTGATCACGATGCACAGTAACAAATAGCGGTATCCACTGGCACAGGCCGTGTTGTTGTCGCACACACACATTCCTCAGCGCACATTCACTGTTTTTGAACTCTTTCCTGGCACTGGGCTCTGTGCAGATGTGCTTGCACATGTTGCCACACAGATTGACCCCTCTTGAGTCTCCCTGCTTGGTGGCACAAGCGCAGCCTTCCCTTTCCTGTTACTCACATTCCTTGACTAATATCAGCCATTTCTTAGGCCTATGAAGTTTTGGGTTTAATGCAATGAGTCAAGGTTTCCGCCTCTATAATCCTGAAACTAGCAATTGCATAAAAAATATCATATTTCTAAGGTCATCAGCATGCCATAACTTGCTGCAATTGTTGGAGAATGAAAGCTGTGTTTAACAACATCTTTAGAGGCTTTCACCTGAGGAGTTCCAATTGACGCCTTTAAAGGCATAGTTCAGATTATCTGTTGTGGGGTTGTATGAGGTAATTATAGATAGTAAGTATAATAGATGCTGGTTGGCACACTACCAGTAAGAAGAAGCAGAGAGGGGCACCAGTATGGAAGCGAAGCAATGAACTGCTGTGGATAGAGTTGCTAGGTACTTTAGTCTATTGAAAAAAGGCCCATCTAAAATAATTCATAAAAATCAAGATTCATTTAAGTGTACGCTATATTTAGAATATTTTCACAGTTTTACCTTCCCGTTTGACATCCTTTTCTGATGGGAAACTACTGTTAAAGTAAAGCCAAATATCTCTCCCTTCAGACAGACCAAACTCCATATGCAAAATCAGTCATTTTACCTCACAGAACACAGGAGGTGCTTGTCTAACACCACCTCGATCTGTCAATTTGCTTGTGTTATCGTGTGTCTGAGATGAATCCCAATTAACCGTTTAAAACACCAAAGTCACATAGTAACACAAATTAACTAAGCAATCAAGGCAGCAGGAGATCTCCAACCCCAGTGGACTGTGAGGTAATATTACTGTCTTTGGCAAAGGAGTTTGGAGGCTTGGGAGAGAGTGACATTTGGCTTATATAACGGGGGCTTCCTGTCAGAAAAGCCTGTTTGACTGCATGGTAAAGTGATGAAAATATTCTAAATATAGCATACACTAAAATATGTTCTCTTGCTGACTCTGTCCACAGCAGTATATTGCTTAGTTTCCTAAAACAGTACTCCTGCTGCTTCTCCAAGCCTCAAACTGGGGCCATCTACTGTAGGTAATACAATGAATATGGGCAGATTTTTTAGGAAATATGCCTGTAAAGTTGTGTGCCTGATGCAGTGAGTCAAGGTTTCTCTCTATATCTTGATTCACATAATCCTGAAACTTGGAAATGCGTATAAGTATTTCAAATCTGAAGTTATCAGCATGCCATAACTTGTTGCAATGGTTGCAATGGAATGAAAGCTGTGTCGAATAACATCTGTAGAAACTGTAACCTACAGAGGGCTTCCTGTTGATGCTTTATAAACTTTCTGAGAGTCACGCTAAAGTGGCAACTGGGAGCCATTTGAAAACGCAGAATGATGCTCGTAATAATAGTCTGTGGTCAAGGTCAGTTCTGGACACTTTGCAGCAAATCTCCCATTGTGTCCCTCGGAGTGTGAAGATGTCCTCCCAAAGAGGAGCCGATGGTACAAGGGGTCAGAATCCCACGATTCTTGGAAGTGACGCGAGGCCACGGCCCTCGACTGAGGCCGTAAAACCACAAACATGCGTCAGTAATTCGTCACTGATCCTGCAAACCAGACGATTATTTGTAGCGGGGGGGGGGGCATTCCTCCAAGAATAACTGGAGCATGTTTGTGTTTGGGATTGGGTGCTGCGTTTGTGTGACAGTGACTAGTGTTGGACGGTTAGAAATGAGAACAGGACGAGCATTTATAGAAGAAAATAAAGGAAAAAATGAAGCTGGCACGACATTAGTGGAAGGAAGGAGACTACAGGTGATTTACAGGCGTGTTTGACGTAAGTTGGCAGTAAACACATTTTGCATCTGAAGAGAGGCGGCTCAGTCAACCACCATGGTAAGCCAGTCAGATGTGAGGTCTAGATGTGGTTGCAGACCACAGAGGAGCAGTAATTAAAGACTACACACCAAAAACAAGCTAAGTGACAATCTAAGCCTCGTATTCTGTGTGATAAGATAGTTGACCTCTGTGATTGGAGTCATGTCTCTAATGAAATCCAACTTCTGCTTTTCAGCATTGGCCACTAGCGTGCTTGTAACATCTCTGTTTAAGAGAGATTACGCACAGACGGCAACCACAGAAAAACAGAACTTCCTTTTTCGGGGGGTAAAGCAATCAGTTAACCCTTTCTGTGAATCCCAAAGGAGAACACTGAGGCTGGGAAAACATTCCAGAGATACCACAATGCCAAATGTAAACATGACCACACTTCTTATTACAAGATTAAGCAAGTACAGTGCAAACAGTTTCATCTGATTCATTATCTAGCAAGAAGGTAAACTGATTGCACACATCGCAACTGCAGGGTTTCTGCACGTTTTCTAAAGTCAAATTCAAGCGCTGTTCAAGTGCATTTTCAAGCTTTCCAGCACTTCACAGCTGTGGTACAGTAAATTATACAGATATACCCTCAAAGTGATTATTTCACTTTTTTTGTCACATTAAATCACATATTATTGTGCTGTAATGATAGTGATTCATTCTACAGAAGGGTAACAAATTAAGGAAAACGCTAAGTTTCATGTTTCAAAATGTGCCACCTGTTTTACAGACTTGACATCCTGTGTAATCTGTCTGAGCCAATGAAACAACCACTCAAACAATCGCTGGGAAAACAACTTAAACTTCAATAAATCTTTTGTCTTTTTTTCCCCTTTTTTCTTTTTAAGCTAACGCTCATTGAAATGACAGCCTCCCAGGCGGTTTTTGTCAGTTAGCCTCCCAGTAACTGTTCAGCAGTAATTTGACACGACTCCTAGACAGCAGAAAGTGAGCATGAAAAAGTAAAATACAGCAGGAGAGAAACTAAACTTTAAACCACACAAGATTCAGTCAGAAGCTATAAAAGTGCTGAGAGCTGAACACAGAGACTTTCAGAAACTCTGTCTGTCTCTCTGCTCTGCTGCACAAACATGATTTAAGCAACACATCAGAATTTTCTACCGGCAATAGGAAATCTCCAATTTTTAGCAGGTTTAGCCACTTTAAA
>JAJHUR010094548.1:0-19135 GCA_027495735.1 Lutjanus campechanus | reverse complement strand
AGCATAGCCTCATGTGCAGAGAAACTAGCGAGGCTCAAGCAGTCTTCATTTCATGCATTTTAGGCAAATAGCCTGCAGCTTATTTCATTTCTTCATCTAAAAAGGGAACTAGAAAGTTATTTATAATGACAGTAATGCATTTACAACCTAAAGCAGCTTCAAACACTTCATCCCAAATCCAAGCACTTTTCAAACCTTAAAAACACCACGCTGAAATTTGAATATTTTCAAGGATTTCCAGCACCCGTACTAACTCTGTGTGTGTGGTTGTTTACTGCACGTACTGGTCCCCCTTGTCTTAGTCTGTGAGGTCTTGACTCTGTGCCATGTACGGTATGTGCTTGTGTATTTAAGTTGACTGTATGTTCACATATCAAACGCAGCAAACAAACAAACCGGGATGATGACTCAACACGAAGCCATTAATAAATACAGCCGCTAGCAGACACTTTATCTTCTGCGTTCAGTGCCTTGTATTTCTGCCTGAAGGCCACAGATAAGACAAAGTTGTCTCAGGCTTTAGCTCCTGACCTCTGACGTCAGGACAAGCTTTGGAAATGTCTTTCTTTCCACAGTGCAGAGATGTTTCCTTTGGAGAAAACACCCTGATAATGAAGTGTTAACAAAAAAAGCTACTTTCCCAGGCAATCGGCTTTTCCCCTGTTCCAGAGTAGGATTGTTAAACTAAGGCCGAGGGACGTTTACCGGATTGGTAACACTTTTGGTTTATTTTTAGTCATGCAAATGAAATAAAGAGCTTGCATTTCCCCTCACATGCAAGCTGCAGCTCTGAAATTCTTCAAATTCCTGGCTGCCAGAGGGCTCTAAGTCATTCTTATGTGCACGTTTCAGGTACTCTGACGTGTGTGCAATGATCAAATATCACCCAGACAGGTCTTATGTCACCGTCATGCAATATATCTACTGCAAGGAGCTAAAGTTTTATGTTCGATCGGTCCCACCAGGCATGCAAAGTCCAATAAAACATGTCATGATGCTGTATATTTTCTCTACGTGTTTATATTTCAAAATAACTGTAAATTATGTGATTTTTGCAGCACTCCTAGGAAGGTCAGGATTAAAGGAGTGGCACATGGAAGCTTGCTTACAATGAGATTTTCAGCCAAGGCACAGACAGATAACAGGAGATTATCTGTTCCTGCTGTTGTTATGGCGCCCTACAGCACATTCACGATCACACCTAGGTAATGAATAACTGCAGAGTAAACCGAGCTCCACGAGTGCAACTCATCCAGAGCTGTGTAATGTTATTAAACCAATCAATCACTCCCTTGGGCTTTAGCTTGTACTACAATTACTGATCTGAAAAAGTTCACTGAAGCAAGCCCTCTAAAATATTCAGTCAACATAGGTATTAGTTTGAATTTGTAGCACTAGATTTTGGCATTTTAGCTACTTTTTGGCTAAAAGAACACACAATAAAATAGAACTAGTCCTCAATTAAGAGGAAAAGCTATAACAGAGAGTAAGAAGGCATGAAATCTCTGCCTGTTTATCACAGCCAAACTGACTTTAAAGTGATGCAATCCACATTTTGGCAATAAAATATGTAATTTAAACCATCTTTGTCGACATCCAAGAGCTGTTTTCTACCTTTACTGCTTTAATTTGAGGCACTTTCCAACATCTGTTTTGCTGTATAAATAGAGTTGCTCGCTTGCCACCATCATTTTCTTCACCCTTTCAACTGATTAACAAGATTGTCCCCCATTGTGTGTTTTGTGTAGGCATGTGCTGGCAGGCTTGATAGCTCACTTCAGGAAAACAAAGGAACCAGCAGAGTAAATTTTGTATTCGCCATTGATCCTCTAATTTAGTCTTTCCTCTTCAGAGTTAGTGTTTCCTTATAAGTTATTTTTGATTGATGATCAGTTGCTTACAATCTCCCCTCCAAATCCCCATAAGATAAACGAGCTTGCAGCAAACCAAACCTAACATTTAGACAGCGAAGGTAAATATTAATTTGATGCCGCTGAAACTATTAAATGGAGCAAAACAAGCATGTAACTGTATTGTGGCTACACACAAATGTGGGGTTTGGTTGCAGCTGGTGGATTTATTGAGCCTAAATGCTAAAGTGTTGTACAGGCCACAGAAAATGATTGAAATCTGGGTGAATGGTGGTAGATGGGTAAAATTTGATAATGATAATATGACTCACTTGAAGAGTACATATGAAACTCAGACGGGGGAAACTGTAAGTATGTCAGAGCTCTCTTTGAGGCACAGAGGAAGTTTGTGAAATTAAAAACGTGAGATGTAGTGTGAAAGAGTGCTAACACTTTTTAAACACAATTTAAAGTGACAGCAGATGATTGGATAGAAGTCATCAAAAAAGTATATGAGATGGAAATGCTGACTTTCCCCTCCAAAATCAAAAGCACATATTTCCCCCCTTGTTGTGTAATGTTATTTATACATCTAAATTTTTTTTGGTGCGCGTTGCAGAGTTTTGGAGATATCAGTCGTAGAGATGTCTGCCTTCTCTCCAATACAGTGGGCTTAAATGACACCAAAAACCTGCAAGTGAAAAATTCAAGACCACTGTCTCTTTCCAAAAATAACGACCCCGTTACTCAAGATAATCCTCACACCTTGCTGTGAGCAGTTTCATGTAATAGTTTGAGCAAAGTCTAATCCAGACAGAGAGCAGCTCTGACATGAAAATTATATTCTTGTTGCATTGAGCAACACAGGCCGAGTGCCATTTACTCCCATTATATTGGAGAGAGGCCAGACATCACTGCAACCAATATTTCCAAAACTCTGCAACTCACACCAAAAAAAAATCTAGATGGATTAAGAGCATGACAGGCCAGGGCACATTTACCTTCCTCACTCTTTTTTATTCCTGTATGCTCTACCAGTCACATTGAGAGAGAAACACATATTCTATAATATATAGGCTAATGTTTGTTATGTGGCAGTTTATGGATGCCATAGTGCCCGTCAAGATTGTTGTTGTACTGTTATTTTTTGTCAAACACTATGATAAAATCTAAACGATTAAAAAAAAGACTAATTAAAAGTATAGCAGCAAAACCTCATGTCCCTAATGAATATTAGACCGATTTGAGGGGGATTTAAACACAGTGCAGCTTCAATAAGGTCAATGAACTCTATGCAAGTACACACACAGAGTATACATACTCTACTCTGTAGTTTATTAAAAAATATATATAATCGCAGAATTACATTTGTTTTACTGGGATTTTTATTTTTCCTCGGAGGACATTTACTTTCATGTCAACAACACAAACACAGTTGGGATAATCAGTTCCAGCGTGGTATTTAACACATGTGACGCTGTGTCACTCCATTAAAACCTAATTAAAACGTTTGAGGGTTTAACTTTACATCGAGTCTGAGTAACGTTAACGTTCAGACGACATGTTTACTCACCCTGCTGTCTGTCAGATGGTCCGCAGCCACTGCCGCCGTGACTCCGGTGTGCTTTCTGACCGGGGACAGTGAGTGAGGCTCAGCTGAAACGACCAAAGAGACTGCGCTTCACCGTCAAGATAGTTCACTTCACGTCCCTCTGAAACTTTCTCCGCTGCGCCGCTACCCCGGAAATCAGCTCGCACGCGCGTAAACGTTAAACCGTGAACGTTTGTTAGAAAAAAACAAACAAAAACACTCTGCAGAGGCGGCGTTAAACTGATGTAAACGTTATCAGGCGCAATTTATGTGAGCAAACTGTTGTGAACCAAACTCTAAAAAAGAAAAGAAAAAGAAAAGGTCCCTGTTTATTACCCTTACTTACCGAAAAACAAAAGAAAAGAAAAAAGTCACACATTTTTTCAGTGGCCTGCTACATGGTTATGTACAAAAAAAAATCTACAATTTGGCACAAAATATTAATTTTAAAATGTTTTTTTTTTTAGTGATTTAACAATGATTTTATTGTTCATCCGGAGTCTATGATCAGAACTGTGTCCATAGCAACGGTCTGTTCTTCCTAGCAACGGTCTGCTATACAGAAATAACAGACCTTAGAATGTTGTAATTGACCAATCAGAATCGAGTATTTAACAAAGCCATGTGATAAGCGGGAAATGGTACGGTGAGCAGGTCGTTATTGTGAAATAAATCCCGACGGCATTATACAGGACTTGAATCTTGAGTCATCCTGAAGGGTTTTATTTCACAATAATAACGTGCTTGCTGTACATGATCCTGCTTGATAAAAACAAACTAACAAACCATAATTTTACACAAAATATTAATTTTAAAATTATTTTAGTAATTTAACAATGATTGGATTGTTCCTCCAGAGTCTATGATCAGAACTGTATCCACAGCAACTGCCTGTTCTTCATAACAATGGTCTTGACCTTACATGACCTTAGCCATATAATAATTCACAATAATGACCTGCTCACTGTACATTATCTTCTTTCTTACCAAAACAAACAAACAAATGAGTAAATAAATGGCACAAATTTATGTGACACAAAATATTAATTTCAAAATTCATGGCTTTATTTAGCAATAGTGACTTGCTCACTGTACATTTTCCTGCTTTTTACATGGTCATGTACCAAAAATAATCAATAATTTGACACAAAATATTAATTTTTAAATAATTTTAGAGGTTTAACAATACTTTTAATGTTCCTCCAGAGTCTATGAGCAGAACTATGTCCATAGCAAGTTCTTCATAGCAACAGTCTGCTATACAGAAATAACAGCCATGTAGTAATCTACATTAATCAGTTTCTTCAGTTATCAGTTACCTACTCTAGGAAGTTGCGATATTGTGATTGCAGCAGCTAATGCAATTCAATCAGTTCTTGTGAATTTTGCACAACCTTGCACTTTTGTCCAATCACCGGAGCTTCCCGTGCGTTCTACCAATGATAGCAGTCCCCCACACAAACATCATCTCAATGTTGTATTAGCATTATTTATTTTTATTTATTTTATTTTGCCACAGGTACAGAAAGGAAGACACAGTTTATCATTGTTATTGACATTTATCAATGGTCTTTCCACTTCTATATTTTATCATTTTGTGCTGTTTCAACTGTGTTTTAGCTCCTAAAAGATTTTTGCTTCTTTGTGGAACACCCCACATGTGAACTTCTTCATTTACAAATAAAGCAAAAACATTTTGTTAGAAGTTTTGTAATCCTGAGCCCTCTGATAAGATTACTTAGAACATTTAGAACAGAGTGCAGTTTTATTGTCCCTAAGACAAAAGGCAAGGCAAGGCAAGGCAATTTTATTTGTATAGCACCATTCATACACAAGGCAATTCAAGGTTCAAATATAACACTACTCAACAGACATCCTGCTCAGTCCTCACTTTGCGTTTCTATGCATTATAAATGACAATGTTTTTTTGTTTTGTTTTTTTATTTATTTTTTTATTTCTGCATTATGAGTACTTTTACTTTGAGGTTTTTAAATGCAGGACTTTTACCTGTAACAGTATCTTCCCATTGTGGTGGTTCTACTTTTACTTAAGTAAATAATATGACTTCTTCTTCCACTTCTGGTTTCATGTTGCTTGCAGCTAAGAGTAACACATTACCAAGGCCAAATTTCCCCTCAGGCACAGCAAAGTAGCTGTTATATCTTATCTTGAAGTGAGCAGTCTTGTTTTTGAGCACATTTTTACTGGAAGAATTGATAATCTTACTTTCTTGTACAACTCATCTATGACAGTCCATTTTCTTTTTCACCTCACTTGACAGAATGTCCTACCTTCTCACAAGCACATTTTGGGTCCATTTGGATTAATAATTCCCACCTGATGGAAATATGGGCTACAGGATAACCTCTGTATGACTTTAAAGGCAGCGGTGGAGAAAGTATTCAGATCCTCCAGAGTAGTAAAATCTAGGCTAATACCACATATTGAAAATAGTTGACGACAAGTAAAAGTCCTGCATTCAAAACCTTACTTAAAGGGATAGTTCACACAAAACTGAAAATTCAGTCATTATCTACACATGTATTATCCTTCATGCTGATTGAAGGTCAGGTTTAGTTTTTTTAGTTTCACAGGAAAACTGTGTTGCAGAGTCTGGTGACCAGTTTTCAAATGTAACAACCAAACAAAACCCAACATAAAATGCCTCCTGTTAGTCTGGTGTTATCCAACTCACCTAAGCTACTACCATGCCAAGTTGACTTGGAAAATATAATTTCCACCATGTTTTTAGCCTAAATCTTGACTGTAGATCCTTAGCTCAGAGCCGCGTTCCTGTGGGCGTGCACACCGTCTGAATTGGTTTTGTGTGGTGTGACGGTGTGTACGTGCAAGTAAACGGCGTGCAGGGGCTTTTGGAGACTTGGGTTACACCAGACGAGCAGTATTGAGGGTTTTTTTTGTTGTTGTTTTTTACATTTGAAAACTGGTCACCATTCACTTTTAAATTGTTTGGGAGATTCTGCAGCGCTGTTGTCCTGTGAAACTCCAGCAGTGTTTTGTAGACTAAACCAAACCCGACCTTCATTCCGCATGAGGGTGAGTAGATAGTGACTGTATTTTCATTTTTGGGTAAACTATCCTTTTAAGCAAAAGAATGCAGGTATTATCCTCCAAAAAAGTTAAAAAATAAATAAATAACAAGAGCTCTTGTTATTTTAACAAGTGATTTGTTTAATGCATCAATGTTCTTATCGTCGGTCTTGTCCTGAGTACACAGACATACTGTATGTACTATATATTTGTACTTATTTACTTATTCTTGATATGGCCCTTTATTTCACAACAGTGTGTGAATGAAAGCAATGTATGAAATTAATAGATGTACATTCAAATTCTATTATGACTTGTTTATATGAATTATAACCTCCAAAGTGAAATATGAAGAAACAATAAAAAACTTGGTCACAAAAAAGTAAAACAAAATCATTGTGATGGACATTAAAAGTATAAAACTTGTATTCTAAAATACATAACTGTACAATAACTAAAGGCGTCAGACAAAAGTAGTGCAGTACAACATTTGCCAGATGTATCTCAAATGGTACTTAAATACAGCAACTGATTAGCATTAAATGTACCTCGTAAAGCTAATTACAGTCCACCTGTTCCACAGGTAAGTTAGCTGACACCTCACTCTGAGAGAACAGTGAATAAATCATATATTAGTAAATAAATTAACTCACCTGCTACCTTTGCTGCCTGTCCCAGTGTGTTTTACTGTTTTACTGTTAACATGATCTACTTTTTTCTTAAAGCCCTCTATGGTTACTCACGTTGTAAATTCAAATTGTGCAGCAACGATAACCATTAACATTATCAAGCTATATTCATATGGCAGTTGCCAACGGTTACTAACATCATAAATTCAAATTTTACACCCGGACTACCAACCGCAAACCGCTGCCTAACCAGCTAGCCAGCTAACAGCAATCTTTGATCCTCTATGAAGTGGTTTATAGGCCCTTTCTTTTATAACACTATGAAGTCTTAAATACACGTTGCTATCAGCATTTATCAGCATTATAACCTTAAAATATATCAAACCTCCCAGTAGCAGGAGCATTAGCCTAATACATACAATAGTGTGGAAAAAAAATCAGAAGTGCAATTACCAGTTCAATTAAATCTCTATTGGTTTCACTGCTTTTGCTCTAAATATTGATTTTCCAGGCAGAAACACCATTAAATACCCAGAAAGAACATAGGATGAGTTTGGTCTAAAAGCAATCGAACATATAGAGACAGGCTTTAGACACACACACACACACACACACACACACACACACACACACATACACACACACACGCAAAATCAATCATGTTTGCTCTTAATTTCCAATATCAGACCCTAACACGCATGTTATCCAGGTCTTTTTGGTTTGGTGGTTGGTTGCTGAATTCTGTGCTAATTAGCAGATTGTGAGGCTGGGAACATTTAGGAGAAATAAAAAAGGAAAGAAAAAACATTGTGTTGTATTGTTTTATCCCAAATTATGATTGTTGACCTGCAAGCGTGTTCAGCTGTTCTCAGTTTACAGCTGCGAGTTGCAGGAACAGAACAGGCCTTACAGTGACATCCAAAGGAGGCCACAGTAAACAGCAAGCGGCCTGTACTGAAAACGTAGAAACAAATCTAATTCATACTCAGTCCATTAATGAAAGCCTACCTGTTAACTGACTTAATCTTTGAAGAGTTAATAAACAAAAATGCACCCAGATAGAATGATAATATTTTTTTCTTCACAGATTAAGAGTTTTCATTCAAAATATATGATCAGTCTGTAAATTTGGATGCATTTTGAGAGTTGTTCTTGTGGTCGTCATTGAGATTTATTGTACTTTTATTGCCTCATTGTTTGTATTTAAAATAAGATAAGATAACCCTTTATTAGTCTCAAAATGGGGAAAATTGCAGCGTTACAGCAGCCAGTTGGATAGCAAGAAAAGAGAGGCATCAATAAAAAACAATAAATAAGTAAACAAGCAATATAAACAACAATATGAACAACAAGAGGAGAACAGTATAGACAGGAGGAAATATGTCCCACCAAAAAAACATCAAATAAGTAAACTGTGATACTGATATAGTCAAAATCAGCTCCACCTCAACCAACTACAACATCAAGATCTCTATACATGTTAAAGCATCAGTAATAATAAACCATTACAATATACTGTATATTAATATAGGGCAGACGAGGGACAAATGTAACAGGGCAGTTGTAACACATACAATCAGTAACAGGCTCGAGTGATGACACTTACTCTGCACATGATCAGTAGGAGTCTGTCTACTTGTGGAAAAGTGTGGACATATACAGTATGTGGACGCAGCTTTGGCCTTTGGATCATATGTCAATGATCAACCCTTGAATATACTGTAACTCAGCTGAGAAAGGTAAATGTTAAAGTGCTTTTAATCCAGAAAACTGCAGCACACCCATTTATATATATTTGTTCGGAGGTCAGTCTCATCCTGTCCAATATGGCGGCGACGCTGACATAATGCAGCAACAGGCCGAAGTGGTCGATGTGGAGCAGGATCATTTCACCCTCGCAGACGTTTTCAACAACAAACTGATTTTGAGGTATGAAAGTTACTTTTTGGATGAACATTAAAGTTTAGTAGACTGTGAATTTAAACTTAACATGTACAAACTATGCTAATGTAAATGTAGCTAACACAAGATGTTATCATGGCTGCAGTGTCACATGGCCTAATGTAAGCACCTTGTTTGTCCATGCTGACATACCTTTGTATCAGAAAATTTACATATTTAAAGTTTTATCTGCAGCATTTTCCTAAAAAAAGACCAAAAAACCCACAATGTATGGATTCATATAAACATAATCTCTTTCAGTTATCACATATGAGTGGTGATGTCTGTGTCTGCAGAGACCCTTACCTCTCCCTCCTAATGCATTTACTAACAGCTCAGAGAAATCATTTAACTAAATTTTAATTCAGAATTCCCTCTAACTTAATTCAAATAATTAAAAAGTAGTTTCCGCTACACTATCTGGCTATTCTTGAGCAAAAATAGAAACAGACCTTTGCTTTTAATGCAAACGATGCCACACATCTAAAAAAGTTTCAATCTCATACAAAAAAAATCTTTGGTAACATAATTAGTTACTACAGCAGTAAGGTGACCTCTTAACATTTGAGATACAGTGGTTGATACAATTTATTTTTTCAGTATTACAATTGCCCCCAACCACGGTAACAACTGCCCCCACCCAAGAACTGTAACACAGTGACTTCTTGCATTAAATTTAATATTATTCTCTTGTCCTTATTAGTGAAAATTAGGGCTATGCGATATGGTAAAAAGTCATATTGCAATTATTTTGAAACTGCAATTGCAATACGCAATGTGATTAGTGGGAATGATCATTTTTGCATTACAATTTAAATTTTTACTGAAAAACAAAACAAAAAATATCGAAAAAATAACATTTAACATAACACACTTTCAACAACACTATTATTTTTTCAATATTGTTTACAATATAATGTTCATTGTTGTGTGTGACATCAGGCTTCACTTATGTTTAATGTCATGTTTTAATATCACATATGTTACTTTTCATCATCATGCGTAATAGTACTGTCTATTATGTTTCATATAAAATTTTAAACTGTGTGCAATATTACTTTTCATTATCAGGAGCTATAGAATGTTCTTCATCATGTGCAGTATTCAATATCATGAGCTATACTGTATGTGCTATATCATTTTTTCTATAATGTTTAATGTCATGTTTTAATACACTGTGTAATATTACTTTCACTATCATTATCTTTCATTAGTATCATGTGTAATTACATTTAAAATCATGCTATTATCTGGTGCAATCTAACTTTTTTACTACCTTTTAATACCACTGCCAATATTACTTTCAATGTTATCACACATACTTCTTCTGTTTTACTAGTTTTGTACTTGACTTATATATATTTCTATTCTTATTCTATTAGTCACTGTTTCTTTGCATTCACTCCTCATACACTTTAGATTTTATGTTTATATTTAACTTACTGGACGCTCTATTGTTGTTATTATGTTACTGTAATTTTGAAGCAATCTAGCATAAGAATTTCCTTCAGGATTAATAAAGGTTTTTTTTTTTGGTTTTTTTTAAATCTCATCTTAAAAAACTATTAAAATCATGATGCGGTGATATTTTTTGGGGATCTGTACCAAACAAACAAGATTTTTTTGGGGTCAGGGCATCTCTGCAGCACCACAGTACTTCATTATAAAGCTGTTTTCTGACACATTTTTCCTTTTTCAAAAAAATTGCTATTTGTTTCTGGCTCTGTGATTTGGATATGTCACTTGACCATATTGCGAATTTGATAATATTGCGAATAAATGTGCAGGCCTGGTGAAAATCATCAATTGTATTATTAATTAGTGCACATATGTATGTTTCTTATATCAAAAAATGACAAGTGTACATCAAATAGTCTAAGGTCTGATAGGCAATGAGGGAAAATATATTTTAAAAAATGTTACAATTTACCCTGGTCTCCCCTATCATTGACGGAGCCATTCTCCTGCATGACTGAAACTCGCGCTGTACTTTTACAAATAAATAAATAAAGACTCGCACCAGTACTTAGTTACAGTATAATTACGTTGCTCTGTCCTTGAAGCGATGCCCGGGTCGTCAGACAGGCGGAGCTCTCGGTCCATCTTCTCCCGCAGCAGCAGCAGCAGCAGCAGCAGCATGGCATCGTTATTTCTGAGGGATTTTTTTTTGTTTTTTTTCCCTCCCTCGTGGGATACAGACCGCTATTCTCAGACCCCCAGAGCCAGAGCCGAACAAGTGTGGCCTTATAAAAAGGACTGAAAGCGGCGACAAGGACACACATTTGAAGGTGAAGGACTGAATGAACCGCGCGCACATTTGGATGTAGATTTCTGTCCCGCTGTGAAAACGACACTTGCAGTGAGTAAAACAACGATACAACTTTACTTTTTTTTTTTCCGGGCTTGTCTTTTTTTTTTTTTTTAACACAGAAAACAGGTTGGTTTTTGGAGAAACACGCCGTCTGTCGGCTCAATCCTGGTGACAGCTTGTGTTAAAGCCACTATTTACATCTCTCCTCTCAGCATCTTTTGTGAACGTTGCTGCGAGTTTATCCTTTTACTGAATCGATGTCAAATGAGACACTTGATCGGGAGGTTTAAAAAAAAAAAAGAAAGATGGAGTTTTTGTTCAACTGTTGCACCGCGAACAGCTCCGGTAACATCCCGTTTTTTTTCACTTGGATCAAGCGCTGCTCATTGATTGGCTTCACTTGGCTTCAGCAGAACACTTTTAATTCATTTAATCAATAAGTCACACGTGATTTTATGTGGTAATTTTTGATAAAAAACCTGAAAGCTGGAGATTGTAGAGGTGCTGGCAGTGGGTTCCTGGGTTTCCCTGCACCTACTCCTGTTTCTTCTCCCCTTAAATGATCATGAGGCTGCAGCAAAATCTTGTTCTGACACCATTTATATCTTATTTGGCGGAGCTTGGACTTTTTGCACATACAGTATGTTGGAGTTTTTACAATCAGGAAGATACAATGGATTTGATTTTTATGGCTGCCAGTGATAGGGAACGATGAAAAGCAGGAGATGTAGGCTAACAAAACCAGAAACTCAAGGTACAATAATACTGTGATTAAAAAAAAGTCCACGATACAATATTTATTGTGTTATTTTTGTAAAAGCACTTGTTGTAGCATTTGTTTTAAGGTTATCTGTGTATACTGTATCTGTTCCTATCAAATAAACCATAAATAAATAATCATAGGGAAAAAAACAAAGAAAATTTATGATCTATATTGAATAATAGATCTGATGTGTACAGCATTTTTTGTTTATTTAAAATTCAGTTATCCTTTTAACTTGAAGTGCTTCTGCTTCCCCCTTTTAATAAAAGCAGCCAGCCATGACTGAGTATGTGCAAATAATTGGCATGAATTGTCTTTGGAAATGAATGCTTGAATTATCGATGTACAAGTACAAAACAAAAAACAATGCAGCAGTCACCAGCAGTCCTATTATCAAATAAAATAAAATAAAATAAAATAAAATAAAAACCTCAACAATGTGACATCAGGACTGTGTATTAGCAAAAATGAATCGTTACAATTCAATATATTGCGATATATTGTGATTCTGTAAGCAAGGTGATATATTGCAAACTTTGACATAAAATTTTTGGAAAACTTTTTTGTGCAATAAAGAGGCGAAGTCCCTCCTCCTCTGGGAGGGAACTTTGGGGGGAAAAAAAACAGTAGTCTGTGGAGACACAAATTATGTTTTGATTCCCTTTGAACTGTGCCTCAGATTACACATATGATGTTTGTCAATTTAAAATATAATTTTTACGAGTCAAGATAGTTGCAATTTGTCGCAGGTTTATCGTAGTTTAGTTAAGTTTTGTGCTCAGTGTCATCAAAAGCAACACTGCTGCTCCCTTGAGATGTTGACTTACTCAAAGTGTTTTATCGGTGACTTTTGGTTCTTTTATCAGCTCTTATCAGCTGTTAGCTTTTGGAGAGACAAAGTCATGACATCACTTAACGTGACAGCTGAGTGTGTAATCTTACTAATTACATATTTTCACAATCTGATACTTTAACAGTTTCACGACAGCGACGTTCTTGACTTGAAGTAAAGTTCCATGATGGTCCACGGCTTCAGCTCTCTTATTAGAACAGTCAAGATAGATATTAGGGATGAACCAATGACCAGTTTTGCAATGAAACTTGCGATGAAATTCCAGACAATCAGAATTACCGTTTAAAATTTTAATTGTCGTGATAACTGTGTTTGAATACTGTGGTTTGACAAACTCATGGTAACTACTGGTAAGCGTCAAGCAACAAGTTAAGTTAGCAACAGTCTAACAAATGCAGCGGCAACGTGGATGTGTTTTGCGTCAAAGGTCATGATGCATTCAAGGTCGTTGAGACGTTTTCACTATAAAAGGCCGTGAGTGATGTCACTGTGCGTATGAATACATTTTCAGCACATTTCAACAAAACTGTGATTATGTTGGTCAGTATAATCGTGATATGAACTTTTCATACTGTTTCATCTCTAATAGATAACAACACTGGGGTTTAACACCGCCGCCACTCTTTATTCACTGTGCGCGAATCACAGTATCACATTATGGTGTTTTTGAGAATCGGTACAGTTTCACAAAACATAATATCGTGATACTCGAGTATCGGTACTTTCTTCCACCCTTAAATTTCATGGTAGATGTCGTCACAGTCCAGTATGTGATATCGCAATAGAAAAAAATTCTCAATACCGCAACGGACTGTGACAATAAATATTGTGATATTGTGTGGTTAATCATACTGGATTTATTATTTAATGAGGGAAATCTTTTCAAATAGTCAGTTTTCTTTGTTTTTCAATATCGTGGTGAATATCGTATTATGAACTTTTCATCACGGTAATATCGTACGTTGAGTTTTTGGTATGGTTATATCCCTAGTATTGACAATTTTTTACTGCAACATCGTGATATTTGATATATTGTTACATCCCTATGTAAGTTACACAAGAACAGAACAGACATGAACAATCTCTGAACAAGCAAAGCAAAGAAAGGTAAAGAGTTGACAGGACTGTTAAGCACACAATGATGTGAAAATACACTTATTTTATCATTCTTCATCCATTAAGTTCTTGAAAACTGTGATTATAAAAACAAGTTTGATTATCTTGCATTTCTGTCAGTAGAGTAAAAATACGTCCCCTTTAATGTGAAATTCAGCTTAAACGTTAGTGATTCTGTGCGCATACAAGAGGTTGGACGAGGCAGCCTGGTGTGAGAAGCAAACCAAGTTGCCTATTTAAAAACTGGCAACTGTGCTTAGTGTCCTTGGCAGACAGAGTGAACCGAGACAGAGAAGATAACAATCTTGTCTGTCTGAAAACCAGGCAGGCACGGCACAATACATGTGACGGTTTGATTAGAATATTTTGCATCCTCTATCTATCTATCCGCCCCGTACTTCTGAGCATAATTAAAAGCCTAATCCTTGCTTTGGAGCTGCTACCTGCTGGAGTGACACATTTAAGTGGCTTGCTTCGGGCTTCAGCAGCAGAGGAGCTAAGAGCTCAGAGGGGGTGAAGTTATTTACTGCTGGGAAATTTCACCCCGTTTGACACCAGCTGGGACACGTTGGAGCAGCCAAATGTTTGGTGACACCATGAATGAGGGGGCATATCACGTGGTAGTGACCACTGCCCTAACCAGCATCCTGCTGATGGCCGTGGTGGTAGTGCTCTGCTACTTTACCTGCAGACTGGCTGGTTCGTTGCCCCTGGGCGGGCCTGGCCGCTTTTAAGGGGCGCTGACTACCTGCTGCGTCTGCAGAATGGTAAAATCAACTGTCTTCTGCAATGTCGTCTTGGATTAATGCTTTACCTTTTTATTTTATCCATTGATTTCTGCCTGGTTGGTTCGTCTATATGCTTGGGTTGGTTCAGACTTGTTTTTATTTTATTATCAACCATGATGGTGGTTTCCGGTCTGAACAAGCTTGTTTATTTGCTGATTAGATGATCTTCTGTAATTTCAACAGAGTCGGTAAGAAAACATGACGTTATAGTGCGTGTATAATAAGCTACAACAGGCCAGGGCTTGATGGAAAAAACTATTTTACAAAACAGAGATAAACTTAAGTAGGATGTAATAATATATTAAATACCACAATAAAAAATATCTTAATACCATACTGTACTGGACTGCGACAGTATCTCCCATGATATATAAGTTATAATGCACAGTGAGCAGGTCATTATTGCGAAATAAATACCATGTTCAGGTCCTGAATCACCCTGAAGAGGTTTATTTTGCAATGATGGCCTTTTTACTCCACTTTATCCCACCTATTACACAGCTACTTACTTAAAAAAATCAATAATTTGGCACAAAATGTTAATTTTAAAACTATTTTATTGAGGTGAAAGTTACTGTATTGCTCCTCCAGAGTCATTGATTAGAACTGCGTCCATAGCAACGGTCACAGCGATACATGTATGGTTAATTATTTTATTTTATAATTTTTGTTTTGTTCTACAATAACATTGCTACTGGCTGCTGCATTGTTTTTGTTTTGCAGTTGTACAAATTCTGTGTAATTCAAGCATTCAGTGCCAAAAACCCAGTCATGCCCTTTATTTGGCACATGCTGAGGTCATGACTGGTTTCTTTCATTTGATTCTATTGAACAAAGAAAACAGACAAACTTTAAATTAAAAAGAAAACAAATTTTATACATACAAACAATGCTGTACTCATCAGATTTCTTATTTAATAATTGTCATATTTTTTTAAATTGGACTTTTACCCTGATATATTGGTCGACTGATATTAATGGACGATATCGGCCCATCACAGCACAGCTTGATCTATAATGGGGTCGATACATATATTGTCCGATATGTGCAAACCTTTTCTTTGATCAAACAAAATGGAGATTGTTCTTATTTTTTTAGTTTTAAAGGCAACATTTGATATATATATTATCTATAATATCTATTCATCCATTTGTATTTATGTTTTTATTCATAATTATTTATAATTATTAAATATATCAGTGAAAGTTTAGTGTTTCAGTGAACTGATATAATTTTGGTTTACTGTTAAACTGTAAAACATCCTGCCTTCATTACATCTTTGTCACAAGTGTTTGATGACCACATTTGATGGATCATTGCAAAATCGGCTGATATACTGATACATATTGATATAGGCTTGTTTTCACACCCTAAAATCATTATCGGCATCGGCCCCTGAAATCCAGAATAGATTGGCTTTAGTATTAAAGTTGAGTTTTGTTTGAGTTTTTGGCATCGTTACATCTCTAGATTTAATTGTATAATACATTGCTTTGGAGGGTGCAGTATTTAAGATGTTTGCATGCAACCTTGTTCACACACAACAACAAAAAAATATCTTCCTATCAGAATTGCACAGGTGAAAGATTTTAGCGATATAAGTTTTGGTATCTTGAGAGTTTTTTTTCCTAATGTGTGGACGTGTGTGTCCAGTCAATCATTTGGTGTTAATCGGCTTTATTATGGCCCTTAAACCTCTCAGTGCTATGGAGCTCAATCCCATTAAAATGACCTTGGACTATAAGCGCGGAGAAGAAAGGAGGAGGGTGTGGATAATTATAGATGAAAGCCTGACTGGCCAGGACCCATAAGGGCCCCTATTGTGACTACTTACATTCACAGCGAGGCCTCCAGCTTAACTTTACTAAGATCCCCTTTTGTTTCTGCTGCACAGCCTGATGGTGGGCTGAAATATCTTCTTTTTTTTTTACCACTGACATCAGGTTCAACAACACAAAAGGAATACATTTCATCAAGCGCATTATCCTCGTGCTTTTTGCCTCCACACACAGCCTTATTTTGCCTGTTTCTTCACTTGGAAAAGATATGTGATAGAAGGGACACTCTTGATCTCTTAAAAGAGATAGTTCTGATTATTTTAAGTGAGGTTGTCTGAGGTGTTCATCCATGATCGGTGTATTACCTATGGTAGATGGCGGTCGACATGCCCCAAATTTGGAGAGGCAGTAGCAGTGTAGAAAGCTAATCAAGTCTTTTCAACGCTTTACCCTGCCATCATATGTATTTTACAATGAGAAACTGATGTTTTATTAGCCAAATACTGCTCTATCCAAAGCCACCAGACTTTTTTGACAAGAATCGTAACTTTTCCTTGCAGAACACGGGAGTTGTTGGTCTACCACTGCCTCGATCGGTTACTTCGTTTCTGCTATCGTGTGTGTGACTTTGGTGACCGTGAACTAACCCTTTAAAAAAAAGTCACACAAGAACAGAAACAAACTAACTGATTGATCATAGACCATCAACTCCTGTGTTCTCTGAGGAAAAAATTACTTTTTGTCAAAGAACTCCGGTGGCTTTGGTAAGAGCAATACTTGTATAATGGCAGTTTCCCGTAGGAAAAGGCTGTCTACAGGGGATTTTTTTTTGTGAAGAATTTAAGGGAACAGCGTGTTTATCCCAGAGATTTATATGAACCGTTTATCCACCGCTTTACAGCCACTTGACTCAAGCTTCATCGAGCCTGTGTTCAGTTAAAGACACACCGTCAAGCAGGCGGTCCTGCTGTAATGGAAATGCAAACCTCTGCTGTGCTGGGCTGACGGGCCGAGTTAAACCAAGTTAAACCAAGTCAAACCAAGTCAAACCAAGTCATGCCAAACCAGTTCATGTGTGTCATGTGTGTGTCATTAGTTTTAGCTGGGAGATGAATGTGAGAGGCCAGGTTGCTACTTTTACAAGCTGTCTTAGATTTTATAGTCCAATAAATGAGCAAATTAAACTTAGAAAATGTCAAGAAAGGAAATACTTTTACATTTATTGCCCATCATAAACCAGACACCTTCTGAATTCACATTTCATTCTTTTACCGAACAAATACGAGCTTGTTAACTGATTAAAAATCACACCTCAAACTAGACAAAATAAAACTGACCAGAATAGCCTTGATTTGTCTTTCAACTGTTCAACAATCATCAACTCTGGTTTAGTTGAAAATAAATCCTTAATCTACTGCGGTTTGTTAAAATATTCTGGTGCCCCGCTGCCTCTCTGATGCCTGACCTTCATCCTGGCCCTGGTTGTAGCCACAGTAAATCACCTCGGTAGTGTTGCCTGTCCAACTATGTTCACTGAGAGGCTGCTGAGCCCGATTCTGTTGCAAACTTAAATACTTGGCCAGCGCTCTGAGCTGCAGGGCTGGCCAGACTGGAGTCACAGTAGCGCCTCTAGCTGCACAGCTAACAGCAGCTTGTAGGCTAGCTACAGCTACAGACAGTTACTGCAAAGAGTATACTAAGGAGGAGTTACTCTGGTGATATGCTGGTCCCTGTTTGTTTGGAGTTGCCTTCAACGTTACTCCTTTAAACTGATATAAATTTTTTTGATGATATGTTTTGCTGCTGACCCTGTTCAAATCTACTGCAGGTAATACACTGACTATGGATAGATACCTCATACCACTTCAAAAAAATCCAAACTATCCCTTTAAAGTCCCATTAAGTAAAGAACCAATAGTCCAGTGGAGTATTGGAGGACAAGCCTGTGACTATATCGACCACTTACAGAGTGGATACGTGCAGCGGTAGCCTACAGCATGCGCAGCATGAAGTGTGTTGTTTGCTTGCAACAAGTGTGTGTAGTCAAGTCATCACAGAGTAAATAGATATTAAACCAGTATGTCTGAGTCAGTGTGTGATGAGATGACACAGAAGTAATTACTGGTGTGTTCTTTTTGTCCCGCTAGCTGTGACGCGACTGCAGACAGGCTTCCTCAGCTTCTCAGAGTTGCATGTTATGGCTGTCTAGAGTAACGCGTCAGCCACACACGACAGACGACAACATGAAGGTGACAGCCCTGCTCATCATTTGCCCCTGTCTCATCGTGGGGAGTTTGGGGAAGCCACAATTCCCTGGTAAGTTACTGTGTTGTTAGTCAGTCGCCACCAAACAAAAATCAGGACAGCAAAAAAAAGCAACTGTCCAGCTTCCTGTGATGTCACAGGAGATGTTCAGGACACACAGGATGTTTTGTAGGAGATTGTTTTAGGCTGGATTCAGA
>JAJHUR010094546.1:10025-21648 GCA_027495735.1 Lutjanus campechanus | reverse complement strand
ATAGCCTGTAGTTCTTCCATAACACCAACAACATCTCTGTGACATCACTGGATGCAGGAAGAACAACATCTCTTCTAGTAAATGTGGAATTTCCCTCATTAAAGAAATATTTTTTCCATCTGATTGTCTTCAACATATAAATTGTCTTTATCCTGGAGTTCCACTGTTTGTCCAGTTTGCTTTCTTATGTAGTTTTGAACATCCACCCACAATCTTCTGGTATACATGCAGTGATAAAACACAAAAATGACAAGAATCACTCAATCACTCATCTTCCTAATGATATAGTTGATGCATAATTTAAGAAAAAAAGCTCTTCAACTTTATTATTAAGACAAAATTTGTTCTCAGCTCACCAAATTTTCTGCAAATTAATTTCTCCATAAAGCAAGGCCCAAAAAATCGTGATGGTAGCAACAAATATAAGATTCCTGACATATTCATTCAAGCATTTTAGTCTTTGTAATGTCAGTTTCTGTCCGTGAATGTTCTCATTCATCCAGGTCATTGTAAGCCAAAGCAAGATTAAATCGAAAGCAACTGGACTTGTTCAAAAAGCCTTTTCTGAAGACGTTTCGCCTCTTATCCAAGAAGCTTCATCAGTTCATGCCTGTCAGACTAGTCAGAGCTAGTCTGAACTCCTTCTCCACTAGCTCTGACTAGTCTGACAGGCATGAACTGATGAAGCTTCTTGGATAAGAGGCGAAACGTCTTCAGAAAAGGCTTTTTGAACAAGTCCAGTTGCTTTCGATTTAATCTTGCTTTGTAATGTCAGTTTCTCCACGGAATATACTGCTACAGTCATTGAGACCTCAAACACTGAGCCTCTGAAGAGCTGCAGCACATTCTGCAGCCGGAGAACAGTTTTCTCTGTCAGTAGAGCAGCACCGAGGGATTTACTGCTTTAGTTGACTACATTTACCATCAACACTGACTGGACATCCACATAAAAAGTGGTGAAGTTTCCCTTTAACTTGCTCAGATATTTTTGTAAGCAGTAATATTTTTGTTGTCTCTCTCTACCACACAGATGAACAGTCTCTCTAAACAAGTTTCCAAGCTCAGTCAGGAGCTGCAGGAAATGAGCCGCTTGCTGAAGCCCCTCCTCCAAACAGCACCGCCGCCAATCCTCACAACCATGATGCCAAATTTAACCCCGCCCCCCAGCAGTGCCAGCCAGCTTTCAACAAGCACCTGTCTTGTGTTGCAGCCAGCCACCATGTCCTGTCCCCTGCAGAGACCTGACACCCACTCCCTGTTGGACAGTGGAGACATAGAGGGTGTGGACCTGCCAGGATGCCTTCTCCCAACTCCTCATTCACCAAAAAGGCCTCATTCATCTTCGTCAGTCCAAGCCCCGCCCAAACCGCCAGTGGGCCACGCCCACTCCAACCTCTCCTCACCCGAGGAGGGACCACATGAGTCCCCGGTCCTACATGCGTCCTCCAGTAATGGTATATATCAGCCTCCGCCAGCCTCTCACACCCCATCACCTTCTCTCTCCTTCTCCATGTCCCTCTCCTCCTCACCGTCCCTGTCCCCCTGCCAGGGCCCCCACCTGTCCCGACCCAGCAGCTGCACCAGCAGAGGCCTGCTCCCCCCGCCTCCCTCCCAGGACACTCCTCCTCCCCCGTCCTCCCACTGCTCCGCTCCCCCGTCGCTCGCATCCTCCCCCGGCGGAGTCCTCCGGCTGAGGCCTTCCCCGTCCGTCCCTCTCGTGCCCCCCACCCCCGTCTCCCACCATCCCTCCACCCAGTCCCTGCCCTTGTGTCTGGACTTTGCCAGCGTGAGGAGGGGACAGGGAGACAGCCAGACTCCACCTTGGTGCAAGTCCCAGCTGCACCACAGGGAGGCGAGACCCGTCGCCTGTCCCCAGGAGCTGGAGATGCAGGAGTGGGGACGACAGGTGGAGGAAGGGAAGACCTCCACAGAGCACATCAGCTTCATCGATGAAGAGGAGCCAGCGTTATGAACGGGTTCAACTGAGAATTAAAGAGGTGATACAACAAGATCAGATCAGGGAGACAGCTGGACGATGGGACAGGAGGCAGAGTGCTGCTCCATTTCACACAGGGAGGCAGAAACATGCTGAAAGGACAGACAGGTAACCAGAAAACACACCTGGGAGGCCGAGGCACAACGCCAGCTGTCAGCAAATCAGTGTGAAGGAGTTCATTTCTCCAGCCACAGAACTACAGCAGCACAAATTGTCTTACAGTATCAACACTCGAGTAGCATCGGTCGATCCTGCAGCGACTGGGACACACAGAACCAGAGCACATCTTTTTAACCCGGCTCCGATCACCACTGGAGCCTAACTGAACTCTTTCCAGCGAACTGACAAGACAGTATCGCTTTTTAAACCCAGTATGGATGTCTCCTCTAAGGGCAGGGACAAACACATATCTCAGCGGGAAACATGTCTTCTTTACCCAAGACAGATCATCCGAGCCACCGCGCTGGGACCGGGAATGTAAACTCTTCATTCAGTCTCAGCCACATCAGGTCACCTCACCTGGGAGGCCAGTGTGCGTCATCAGTGGGATTTTATTTATTTATTTATTTTTTAAGAGATGTGATTATCTGCCTCTGGGCTGGTGGAGGTAAACTTTCAGCTGACATCCAACCATCTCTTCAGATTCATACACACACACACCTGTACTGAAGTCCTGAGAGGCAGGAGGGGGAAAAATCTGGTGATCAGTTTTCTAATCTGATAGAAATAGTTTCCTCTCTGCTGGTTCTGACAGGAGTGAAACAGGAGTTGTGACAGGATCAGTTTTCTAAGTAATTAAAAAACAAAAAAAAACATCTGAGAAAATAGGTGAAAAAAGTTTTGCCAGATGATTATTTTTTGTTTGTCTTTTTTTCATTGACACGACAGTAATACAGCAGTAATACCATACTCATAAAGCTTCCTAGTACAAGGAGAGATGCTCCTAGTGATGAAATTCTAAGAAAGTTCTTTTCAAAGAATTTCCCTTCAAAGTTAAGTGTAGTTAAGTGTAGCTCCTACTAAAAATAAAAGTTCATCACAAAGCACCTTAACCTTTAAAAAGAGTTCCTAAGGTGAAAATCTGTCAGGATTAGGGAGGAGGACTTTTAACAGCCTAAGAGTCTCTTAAGTGGAGGAGAAAATGGCAGAAAGACAAAGAGGTAAGAAAATTATTCTCCAAATGCTGAAGGACAGTGAGTTAATGACACAAATTTTCCCTGTGGACCTGCTTTTTAAAAAACCATCGTGACTCAAGTTTGTGCATAAATGAACGTTCCTGATCATTTTTACTGCCATTTCTGCATTATCCCATTATATCTTGGCAATTTATTGAAAACATATACACATTAAAACTTTAGAAATGAGAAATAAATTCATAGTTTTAATATGCCATCTCATTGTTTTATTTTCTCTTATCAGGACAACAACATGAGATATTTTAGCCTGCTTCATAAAGGAAACAACATAAGTGCATTTAGTCAGAATTAACTGGCTCTTTTTTCTTCAGTAAAACAATAAATACTTTATAAAAGCTGCAGTGCAGGTGCAGGTCACATAAGCATCATTCTGTATCTTCCCACCAACCCTTTCCCACCTTCATCCATCCAGTAATGTCTAGAATTAATAGATCACACTGGTGGTTTATATCAAAAATATGAAAGTAGAAAAGGAAGAACAAAATCAGTTTAAACAAACACTGCAACAAAAACACAGCAAAAAAGTAAAGACTCGAGGAAAGAAAGACAAACTAAAAATATATATAAAAACATAAAAAAAACAAAGGCAATTAAATATACAAAAAAGACTCAAAACAGAAAAAAACAAAGCCCACATACAACACTTTCCTCCACTGTAATTCTCTATTTCTCTTTTCTCACAGTCCTTCTATCGTCCCGTCTCTCTTCTACTGAAACAAGTGCATCTTTTAAATCAACATTTTTATAGGTTATCTAAAAAATAAATAAATAAAAACACTATACCTGCTAATTCAGTATTAGCAGTGTGTCTGGTAGGCCTGGGCGATCCAGCTGTAGTGAAGTTTCATATCGGTCGATATCAATAATCAATAATTAATGATCATGTAGGTTGTGACTGACAACATGTCGTATGGTCGTATATAATATTTTTGACCAAGTATGATGATATAATGATGTTGATAATGCAAAGTATTGTAGGTATGACTATTGGTGCATTCACAAAATATGCAAGTTTGCAGTTTTGTGCATTTTCCTTAACAGGTAGTTGAAAATACTAACAATCAGTTAATCATTAATAATTAATAAGATACATAATTCATGTTTTTTTTTTTCAAAAATGTTCCTAATTTGAATTAGTTTCTCTTTTTCCATCATTTTAAGTAGAAGTTTAAGTTTCTTTATTCAACAGAAGCCTTGGTCAGACAAAGTAATGTCAAATTAGAGTATTGATTAATTACCAATTAATATGCTTTGAATCAGTTACATTTTCAACTGTGATTAATTGTTTAATCTAATTAACACAATGAGATTTTTCAATAATTATCATCAGTAATGTGGATATAATGATGAAGTGGGTAAATATAGTAGAACAGTTAGAACATTCTGGGCGGTTCAGAAAATGACATCAACTTACTGTAATACAGCCTTTAAAAAAAAAACACTTATTCCATATCACAATAACAATATCCAAAATCTATCATGCCATCTAGCTTCCTATCACGATACAATAGAATTTTGTTATGTTGGCTCGTTGATCCACTTGGAGAACACTGATGGAACATGTCGGCTGACAGATTAACCTTAGCTGTTCACAGAATGATTATTAGACATATCTATAAAACAAAGCATATTTTTAACTTGACATGAATTCATACAAACCTGTCAAAGTTATAATTCAAAACAGGTACATTTACATTATTCCTGGTCTAGTCTATGGGATCTTAGGTTTTTCTATCCCCCAAAAGGGGGCACAGTGAAGTAACCTTATGTGTCAGTCTAATGTATGTTATATAACTCGCCAACACACAATATGAGACTTGTGTTTAAAGTGCATGGAGAAATTAAAACTCACCTGGAAGAAAGTATGAATCCCTTTAGAACAGTCATACCCAAACACTGGGTCGTGACCCAGAGGTGGTGGTATTTGTGTCCCCCCAAAAATAAAAGATTATGGAAGAAATTCTGCAAAATTAAAGGTTTATATCTACTCTACATCTTTTATAAAGCATTTAAAATGTGTATATTGTTTTACTGACGGGAGGAAAAAACAAGTCCCTGTTAATTCCACCTACACGTTCTTACTTTGTCTCAGTTACACAAAAGGCCATAATATTCTACACTGTAAAAAACAAAAAAGTTGAGAAAATTCAAAATTTCAAGGCAACTTACTTAAATAGATTTTTGAGTTTTGAGCCCAACTCAAACTCTGAAGTTTTAGAAAAGTTTTACCAACTAATAATTTTGTTGAGAAAATTTAATTTCCTACTTTAGATAAACTTGAATCTTTGAGTTTGAGAAACCCCCAAAATTTGTATTTGAAAAACTGAGTAAGGTTATTAAGTTGAGTTATCTTAACATCCTTAAGGTTTGTTTTCTTGATGAGAGGAAATAAAATAATTGATACAGCCTGTTAACTCAGCCTAATTACATTTATTATTATTTTTTTTAACTTATAGTTTATTTTTATTTATTAATGCCCAAATGAACTCTCTCTCAAGATTTACTGATAAGGCCTACTGTGAACTTGGTCATGATGGTTTGTTGTTTTTAAAAAGTGGATTCCCAGAAATAAAGTTTGGGAAAGTATAAAGGTTTAACAAAAGAAGGTAAAAACGTCTTTGCTTTGTGTATTACCCCGGGTGTGGAAATCAGGTCTGTATAAATGTCAGGAAACCTGATTCCTGTCCACATTCCTGCTGTGTCTTTGGTCAGTTGTCAGGATCACTGTCCAGCCCAACTGCCTTTAATTTAAGCAGATAATGAATTGTTTGACTCCCAGTTTCTCCTACTGAAGACAGTCATGTTGCAGGATGTTTCACCACTCATCTAACTAGTGATGCACTTCAGCCTCTTGTGGCCAATATGAGTATTACAACAAACACTGAAAGGGATAGTTCATCCACAAATGAAAATTCAGTCATTATGTACACACCCTCATCTTGGAAAACAACAACAACAACAACAAAACAAACACAAAATGCCAAGTTAAGTTGACAAAAGTCATTTACACCATGTTTTTAGTCTGAATCTTCACTGTAGATCTGTTGGAACCACATTCACATGTTAATGCACACTGTCTAAACTGTGTGTGTTGTGACAGTGTGTGCACACAAGTGAAAAGCATGTTGGGGCTTTAGGAGACTTGGATTACACCAGATGATCAGTATGGAGGTGTTTTATGTTTTTTTTTAGGTTGTTTTTTTCCATTTGAAAACTGGTCATCATTGACCCTCAATCAGCATGAGGGAGAGACAGATAATGACTTCATTTACATTTTTGGATGAACCCCATCTCTGCCAAAACTTTTTTTTTAAAACATGTTCCACAGATGAAAAACCTTACAAGAGTTATTCTGGTAAAACCTTTTTTCCGCCTGTTCTAAAGTCATCAAAGATCAGATTTAGGAAATCAGCAGAGTTTTTTTTCCCTCACTTGTCTCTCAGGGCTTCTGTATACTCACCACTTGTGTTCGCAAAAACATAAAAAGATGTTTGAATCAGTTTTGACTTCTAACAGAAATGTCCACATTTTCTTTCCCTGTCAGAGAAGTGTGAAGCGCACAGTCTGGTCAGTAGACGAGCATGTTGAGGAGCAGGAATGCTTCTGTTTGAGCGTGGACCTCAGCGTCTGAGCGAGCGAGCGAGCGGTTGGGTTGTGTGCCAAAGAAAAAAAGCAAGACTTATTGAAAAAGTGTGTGTGGGGAGGGGGGCACACTAATATCATAAAACAGCACCTATATACAACTGTTCACCACCATCATGACTGTTTACAACCAGCCAATCAGATTGTATAGCAAACTCCCACATCACTCCTGAGCTTTAGCCATCCAACCATTCGTGCCTTCTCCATATAAAGACGTGGACTTCCTGTTAAGTCCTTCACCTGTTCATGACAGGCAAGCATTTGGATCAAAATTGACATAGAAAGCCATCAGTGTCACCTACAGAGAACACTTGCACATTTTATCGAAAATGTAACTAATTTATTTATTTATTTAGGCAGTGTTTTTATTTGTTTTTGTTGATGGAAGCAGTGGGGAAGTGTACTGCGTGTGAGGGGGAGATCTAACAGAACCACAACCTGGGAGGAAGGTTTTACCATCCAACTACATGACTGGATTCACTCCAGACTGAGTTAGAGGTGTGACCGATCTGATCCAGTATCAGCATCAGGTGCTGATACTGATGTTATTCAGTCATCCGATATCAGAGCCACATACCAATCCAGATTCCACAGTCTGATGTTTTTATGACAGCCGTCTGAGGCTTTTCTGGAGTTCATTTGTTTGACTGCTGTTCATATATTTGCATGTGGGGATCAGCAATACAGAGAGGGAGAGAAAGAAAGTAGGAGGTGAAAGACTGTCTCAACAGAGAGGCAGTCATGTTGCTCTGAGCCTGTAGTCACACACTCAACAAAAATATAAACTACTATTCCCTACAGGCCTTCCTGAGATATTGCGTTCATGAGAATGAGATGGGTGAGTGGTCACAGTGACTTCGACCTTTGACCACCAAAACCTAATCAGTCCATCCTTAAGTCCAAGTAGTTTCCATCCAAGTTTCCATCAAAGCGTTCACAAGATGTCACAAGAATGGGATGGACAGACGTAACCTGACACACCAGATGGTTTGTTGGACAGAGCCATCTGGGAAATCGTCCTTAGAAATTGTTTGGGCACTTTCAAAAAACTCTTGCCAGGTGATTGGATGAACCACCTGTCTATCAACTAACTGGATCAAACTCTTGCCGAAGCAATGAAGAAATGTTCTCCAGTTCTGATAAGTGATCACAGTATCTATGCTAAGCTATGCTTCCATTGACGCTTCTCGCTGTTGTCACACCTAAAACCACAGCTGTAGCTGCCAGTAGTCCCTCCTAGGATGCTGATTGGCTGCACCACTTTTGGTGTGGACACAAACGGATAACTTGAAGCCTGGCAAGATGGATTCTCGTGTGATTTCGCAAGGTAAGAAAGGATGGAAAGACACCCCCCCCCCCGGGAAAACTCCTGGAAAATTGGAGCAAAAACTAAAGTGTTGCGTTTATATTTTTGTTGAGTGTACTTATGGTACCTGTCTGGGTGTCTGAAGGTCTCACAGAAACAAGAAAGATCTGTATCGGTATCAGCAGATAATCCAAATTCAGGTATCAGAATCTGATCGGAACTGATGAAAAGCTGATCGGTGCATTTCTAGACTGAGTGTAACCTTCCCAATTCTTATGTAGCACACACACACACTCACACGTGTAAAGCATATCTTGATACAAGTTTCATCATGTCCAACCTCTTTGCCAACCTGAGCTTTACGCTGGTACGAGACAACAGCCTAACCCTGAGAACTACAATACCCAGGCTGCATCACTATGGAGGTCTCAGGACTTCTGTACATTGTTTTTGCTTTGGTCAGGTGCTTTGTGCACCACGTTATTGTAATATAGACAAGTCAGATTTCTGGTTTCTATTTTGTGTAAGGGGAGCAGGGGAGGGTCGACCTGGACTCTTTACACACTGAAATACAAAGAAACACTGAGCAGAACTCCCACTGATGTCTGTGGAGCTCTGATCCTGCGGGTTACTCCGGGGTGGGGGTGGGTGGGTGGGGTCTTAGGTACAAATCAAATGCATGTCACAGCTTTTTTTGCATGAGGAATGTGCCTGCTTTTGAGCTGTAGAGGGCGGAGGGGTTACGGGAGTGGACGAACTGCCTGCCCTGTAGAAGGCTGTTGGGTTTCAGGTGTGTTTTATTAAAGACTGCTGTTACATAAAGACTTTACCAGGATTACATACTGTACAACAATAAAGAAGTGTTGTTTTGTAAGATCTCAGACTCCTGTGCTGCTCTTGGGAAACATTAACCCCCGTTTGTGCCTCTCATGTATCAGTGTTCCAGGCAAGTCGCAGGGGGAAGCTTCTGTTCTCAGGAAAAGAAATACTAGGGACTTGAGAAAAGCCCATTTCACAACACTTAGCACTGCTCTGCAGAAGCCAAGAGAGGGAAATGAAAAAATTCTCATCAATTTTCTAAAGGCAAAGTTTGGATTATTTGAAGTGTGGTTGTATGAGGTACTTATCCATAAACAGTATGTTAACTACAGTAGATTGTGGTCAACATAGAGTCTAAGCACTCTGCTGCTGTACACAGGGTCAGCAGAATAATGTATTTTAGCCACTCTAAAGTAAAAAAAATCAACATTAAGTGTACACTATATTTAGAGTAGGTTCACCACTTTACCTCGCTGTCAGACAGACTGCTGTTATGAGCCAAATATCACCCTGTCCAAAGCCACCAGACTCCTTTGGTCACTTCACCTCAGAGAACACAGGAGTTGTAGGTCCACCACTGCCTCACTCTGGTATGCTGTTCAAGTTGTTTAGTAACTTTGGTAAATCTGAACTTACCCTTTAAAACACAGAAGTCACACAATAACACAAGCAAACTAACCAATCAAGGAACTGGTGGACCAGCAACTCGTTCTGTGATGTAAAACTACTGTTTTTCCTTAAAAAGTCTGGTTGCTTTGGAGGGAGAAATACATAGCCTCTATTATGATGGTTTCTTACTTGAAAAGGCTGTCTGACAGCAGGGATAGTGGTGAAAACATTCTAAATATAGCATTTTGCCCCATCTATCTGAAGCCACAAGCGTGAAATCCTGTTTTTTGGATTTGCATCCAAAGCTCACTCAGGGAAACTCATAACTAGCTATTTAGAGGAACAGGAACTGAACCATAGATGTGAGCTATGACACACATTTTAGTTGACTGAATATTAAAACTGGTTGTTTTTCATTTGGTGTACAGACTACACATTTTTACAGCTGGAGAATGGAAGAACCACTCATAACCAGCAATGATAAACTGCAGGTACCAGTGTTGTGCAAGTTCAGAGTTCAGTTCACAGAAGTTAAAATTAACTAGTTCATGTTCATTTCCTCCATGTATTTTTTTTTTTAAATGTAGTTATTTAATTGAAACATCCTCCTATCAGGGACACAGAGTCTACATAATGACATTATACTTAGTGAGCAACCTTCATGTTTCTGTCTTTATTTTATTTGTAAATGTAAAATGACTTTTAACTCAATTGAAATAATTAAAATCTTAGAATAGTAGCCCAGTCTTCTGCAAAAACAGAGACGGATTTTTACTTTGAATGCAAAAGAATTCAAACCATATAAAAACCCTTAAAGAACATTATTAGATACTATGACTATTTTTTCAGTGTTTCAGCTGCCTCTGCTGACTTCTTCCATGAAATTAAACATAACAGTTCTGTGCTTATTGGCAAAAATACATCAACTGTTTTGTAGTTAGTGCAATATATATATCTATACATACACACACACACACATATATACATATATATACATACACATACATACTGTACATATATATATGCATTTCTCATATCAAAAGATGACTAGCGTACTTCAAGTAATCTGAGTTATGAAGGAAAATTTAAAAAAGAAAAATGCTATGAATGCCTCCAGTCTCCCCCTTTCTTGAAATATTAAGTTAGTGTCTCAAAATAATTAAAAACTTTCTGACAATAATGACTGAATATCTTAAAACAATGACTTTGTCGTTCTGATATAGTCAGTATTTTGAAAAACTAAATTATTTTAGATTTTAAGTCATTATTTCAATAAAATTTCTCATTATAATGATTTACAGGATCTTTTTTCCATCATATTGTCAGAAATGTGTTTCCATAGATACAGATGTTTGATATGAGTGTGTACCGTGGATCCATCTGTGTTTCTCACTGTGAACAGACTCCAGCCTGCAGTGGAGTCCAGACACTTCACTGATACACCACAGTTACAGAGAAACATGAGACTTCGTTCTAAAAGAAAGTTTTCATATCACGTCGACACTTCGGTCCATATTCATGCACTCTCTCTCTCTGCTGCGATCACACTTTGTTTTAATCAGCTGACGATGTGAGCTCTGTTATCTCCCTCAGGAGTGAATGACCCTACCGTTCATGTTCGCGAATTGCAAACTGGTCTGTTCAGTTCACCAAAAATATGAGCACGTTTTATGAACACTGCTCTTTTAGCACATTCAGGCAAACACTGACCTCTGCAGCAATAATTGTTGTTCATTTCCCCTTTTTTTTTTGTCAAAGCCACAGTGAGCCACTGGAGAGGAGAAAAAGAGACGCATGCTGCTCTGGAGCAACAAGTGACTGAAACCAGTTGATTTTTTTGTTGTCTAAATACATTTTACTGCACACTCTGTCCACATCAGCATATTGCTTAGCTTCCTACACCCGCCTCTTCATCTACTGTGGGAAATACTCAGATTTTTTATAAGTACCTCACACATACACACTTCAAAAAATCTGAACTATCCCTTTGATGCAAAATACAAAGGCAACAGAAAGTAGCAACATATGTAAATAACTATTAATAAAATATTTAAA
>JAJHUR010094546.1:0-10005 GCA_027495735.1 Lutjanus campechanus | reverse complement strand
AAACACCTGAGGGGCTCCTCACAGTCCTCTGCTTCAATCAATCCATTTTTAAGGTGAAACCTAATCGGATTCAGTCAGAAAGAAGACGCAACACAGAGGACATCCTTCTTCAGGTCTGCATATATTTTCCAATGGTAACATTCATTCTATCAGTTTCAGTAAGGATTGAAATGTCAGGGAACAACACTCTAGAAATATCCTGATGGGGGAAGGAATTCTATGAAACACGATGTAGCACTTGTCTCTGCTGCTGTGGATGCACTCTGCACCTCACCCTCCAGGGGCCGGTCTCAAATTGTTCTCCCTTTATTCCTCACATCTACTCTGGCCTTGCTCGCTTCTCAAAACCCATCAGAGGAGAGAAACCCGGGAGCGTTCGTTTATCCCTTCTGACAAACACACACAGAAGAGGTGGGGGAGGAGAATGCAGAAACAGCAACAGACATTAAGTCGTATTGGATAGAGGTGTGAGGATTCGTGCATCCTCTCATCTCCGGTGTTGTGTGTACTCATGCCTGTTCATTAGTAACTGGGCATGTCAGAGTAAAGCACTCTGGAACTACATTTCCCATTGGGATCATAAGGATATAGGACAGAAGTGACAGGCTCCAGTGCACGCAGAACCACAACGGTGAAGAAAAAAAAAGTCAGGAATTACATTTCTTTTCCTTATTCTCCTCTAAAGACCATGACCAGAGTCAGATAGACGACTGAACCAGACTGCAGTGGATTCACCCTACTGTGCCAAGAATCACGGTGCAGAGAGAACGAATGAAAACAAACAGAGGGTCAGGGGAAAATAAAAATCCAAAAATATATATTTATGTTTATATTTATATATATTTATATATTTACGAGGTATGTATCCACAAAAAAAGAAAACACCCAAAATTTCAAAATAGGCAGTCTGTGTTTTTTTTTCCAAATGTGTCCTTGCTTGATGCCTTAAAGGAAACATTAATATTAATATTAATTAAAAATTTAAAAAATAAAACTGGGAAGCTGTGCTGTCCAACAGCCCTGCTCGTGTGTCAAACCTCGTAGTCCGGTTCTCTGAGACCAGAATCTCCGCTGTCAGGAGTCCAAAAGCACCAAAGCAAAGTGGTGCTGGTGTCAGGCTGCTGCACTCCAAAACAAAAAAGAAAAAAGACCACAAATCTCAAATCTCTCAAAGTCTCAAAAGGAAAAAAAAAAATCACTTCATTGTTGGAAAAAGAAAAAAAAGAAAAGCCCCTCCTAACCATTGATGTCCCAACAACCACGGTCTCAGAGTCTCCAGGAGGAGGTCTGGAGTGAGCAAAACTGTCGAGGCTTCGTTGAGGGGGGTGGTATTGGGTGGTGGGTGAGGGGGTGTGGGGAGAAGGGAGGCCAGCCACAGGTCCAAAAAAAGGTGTCTTTGTGCAACAAAACAAGCCTCGAGATTAAACAAAACAAGAAACAAAAGACTCAATGGCAGGCGTCCTCCTGACGATTGTTAGTTAGGCTGGCAGTAGGGGACCTCCCTCCTCTGTGGTCATGCGAGGTACTGCTGCATCGCTGTCTTCGCCCTGACAGAGACACACAGTCAGTCCACCCTGCTCAGTCTTAAAATACATCATTTGTGTTCTGTGATTGGCTGTTGTGGCCCACCTGTCACTGAGGTTGGGGTCGGAGGCCTGGGTGAGTTTGTGCAGGATGTCAACGAAGCCCATCTCCCTCAGCTTGTCCTGACGCTCCTGAGAACCTGATGACACATGAAAGCAGACAGGAAATCTCATTCTAGGGCTGCAACTAAGTCGAGTAATCTGCCAATTATTTTCTTGATTAATCAATTCGTTTCTTGGTCTATTAAATGTCAGAAAATGATAAACAGATCAAGATCTCAAGATGATATCCTATATCCTATCACAATACCTGTCAAAATAATCACATTATTTTTGGTTCCATATCTTGCAGCCCTAATTTAGTGCACCATGATCTAAGTGGTGGTTTTTGGGGGATAATTTAAGTGTTTTGTAGAGAAGAAGTCAGTTTGCATCTAAAAGATGAATCTCATTATCATCCAGAGCAGAAGACGCACAGTCATCTTGAGCTGTGTACAACAAGCAAGAACAAGGGTTGACCTGTGAACCACTGAGGAGACAGTAGAGATGGTTAGTTGTGGAGAAAGAGGTTTTTTTTCAGCCATTCTTACCCCATGTTTAAACAGAGTGTCAGACATGTTTTTTACCTGTACTACTTCTCACACAACAGAAACACTCTCATTTTCATCTCTATAGCTCACTGGAATCATCACGACCTGAAGCATTTATTTATATTTCAAGCCTATTTTTTTTAAATATGTGCATGAACAGGAGCTTGATGCTCAATAATAAGGCACTGAATAATTATTCTTGCAACCTAGGCAGAGCAGTGTGTGCTCCACAGCCAGAGAGCAGCTCACTCTGCTCCGGTCTGTAACCCCACAGACTCTCTCCTTCTTCACCCAACAAGCGGGACACTAGAACTTCTTCAACTTCTTTTGTATTTGTTGGCAAACTGTACATTTTCTGCCACTTCATGACTTCACTGCTAAACTCTCCCTCTGCGCTGATCCCCAACACCTGCCTGCTCTGAGCGCACACACCGGCTCTGGTTCTCATGCTCAACTCCACACTCAGCACATACACACGCATGCACACACCTGTCGTTATGCCACAAATATATGCATCATTTGGGTGAAAAAACTGATCAGGAATATTCACAAACTCAGGTGAAAAAAATTCAAAATCTGAGTTGCATTTTTTTGGGCAAGTGGTCGATTAATCGTTTCAATAATCAATGACCATCAACTATCAGATTATTCGTTGGTTGCAGCCCCACACGGGGTCACTCTGAAGTTCTATTTGACATTATGAAAAAAGCAGCTTTTCCAAATGCTTCCTACATTATTGTGTGTGTGGTCTTTTGCACCAGCTCAGTGAGGATGTCCACTGTGCATGAGTGGGAAGACGAATTTAATATTTGTGGGCACAGCCAATCACTGTGGAATACTGCTTAAACTGAAAGATGACCAAAAAAAACACTAACTGAACCAAACACTACTGTTCCTGTATTTCCAGAGACGTACAAAAACAGTGTCATAATGAGAACAAATAAACAAATGAAAATATTTTGCGTAGTGATATCAGAGCGTAGCTACACAACACTGTTGTGAATAGGCTGTAATGTGAACACACTGTCAGAGCTACATTTCACCAGAAATGACAGAACTTGAGGAGTCCTCGCATCCCTCCTCTTCCTGTCTCTGTGAACCCTGCCTTTTGTCTTTATCCCTCCTTCCACTTGTGTTGTGTGTATCTTACCGTCTTCTTCATTCCAGATAAGGTTTGAGATACAGAAGGTAGCGGCAAGCTGCAGTTTCACATTCGAATGCCCCTGCAGAGACAACAAAAGTCAGAAAACTCACATCACAGCGATCACATGGTCTCAATGAGCCAAACATCTGAGCTAATCAACAGAAGCTGATTGTGGTTAAATACAGTACCATGTAGTATTTGATTTTCTGGAGCATGTCGTCATTGGTCATAATGAGTTCCTTGGCTGTGTTGCCGTCGGCGATATTGGCTAGGATGCACAGTGTCTGACAGATAAGAAAAGTGTTATCAGAACATTTTGTTCTTTATGATTCAGAAAAACATTGTCACCTGATTATTTCTAATGTGCTTCCAGCTCAACAAATAACACTACACCACTCTACATGAAGAGTTGAATGAAGACTGAACCCGGGCGGACATCCCATAATCACACCTGCAGAATGTTCAAACTACTCTGCAGTGTGTTTTTTTTCATGCAGCTGCAGGATGAATTCTGTATGACAGCCATTAGTACGCATGAAGCAGTTCGGTGAGCTCACCTGTTCTTTGACCTCTATACTGTGCTCTGCTTCCAGGATGAGGGTCACTGCCTGCATGATCTGCTTCCCATGAGAGCTCATGATCTGGTCAATGTGCTGACAACATGACAGTTCAGAGTGGAGAGGAAGCAAGAGACAATCAGTATGCATGCTGGACAGTTCTGGAGAATCTATGCTAATTCAGCACACACTGTGATGTGTTCATGAACCTCTGGAGGAAAATTCTTTTGATTTCAACATGTAAACAAAGCATTCTGGTGCACTCCAGTTCAGTTTAAAGAGTGATCTGTTCACATGTATTTCCCCTCTACTCTGTTCTCTACGGTAAGAGAGTTCTCCCTGGTGGCGCATGTGTAGTGTGTATGTTTTATTCGACTGCCAAGATGGTGGTTACCGTGTGCTTCGGTTGGGAGCTGAATAAAGTTGTTGTGTTTATTAAGTCCAATGGATCTATAACCTCTGTTTGTGTTTTTTGCAGATATTACTACTTTTACTTTGACCTTAGTACTTAAGTAAAAAGTACTAAGTAAGCTACTAAAGTTAAAGTAAAAAGTTTTTAAAAAAAAGTAAAGGATTTGAGTACTTTTTCCATCACTGCAGGTCACAGAATCTGATGGGTCAGCACCAAACACAGTGTAACACCATCATTAGTACTACAACTTATTTTGTGGAGTCACCAGTTAACACGGTCACTTATTAAACTTGAACACTGGTGGGTGTTTTATTTCCCTCATAACTAACAACAATGATGGATGTTAAAATTAGATAACAATATGGATGCAGTAGGAGTTTGCCTGAACTGTAACGTTAATGTTGTAAGTTAACACACAATTCACTGACGTTAACGTTAGCTGACATGCTAACAAGCTGGCATGTTTTCCATTCTAAACAGGCTGGGAAAGATTTGATAGGTTACAATAGGACACCCCTCAACTTGATGTGGCAGCTGCTAGCCTTTTGACCTCACCCCAAACCCAGGTAAGTGTTTTGTTCACTGTACATTAATAATGTGTCTCACCGGGCGTGTTGACAGCAGATTGCGCAGCAAACCGAGGGTCTTCATCAGCACATTGGTGTCGGGGTCTGACAACAGGCGGAATAACTGCTCCGTACCCAAACACCGAACAATCTCCCCCTTCACCTTCTGATCTGCCTGGAACGCCATGTTCTGAACACACACAGACACACACCAGTTTCATACAGATAATCAGACAGTCTGAGTATGAGAAAATAAAAAGAACGTCGGTAGATCTGCGTTATCATATTTTAACTCGCTGCAAACTCATGTGTAACTTTAGAACAGAGCTGCACGACACCAGAATTCTGTCAACATTCACTGAGAAAAATAAGAAAACTGCTGCTGACAAATTTCTTTTCTCTGGTGCCTGGTTTGTTTCTGTTCCTTCTTTGTTGTAATGTTGTAATGATCAGGATGACAGCCAATTAAGTTTTTCGTTTTGAAGGAATGTGATTTGGCTCCTCCTTACATGACTGACGCTGAACAGTTATTGTAAATAGCACCTTCCAGGGTTCCTACACCTCAAATTCAAGCACTTTTCAAGGTGCATTTTCAAGTTTTTTTCAGCACCTTACAGCTGTGGTACATATACACGCTGAAAATGTTGAATTCATCATCATCATATCAGCCAGTCATAAAAACAGAAAAGTTTTACAATATTTCAATTGGATACATACAGCTGATGTACCAGTGTTATTATGCATCCCTACTTTAAACACACAGTTTTGCAGTGCAGAGAAGATAAAGAAAAGGACAAAACAAGATATTTCATTACATCCAAACATTCACATTTTTGGAAAGCACAGATTGAATAAACTTTAAAGGGTTTTAATGGTTCTAAGAAGCCTATGAGTGTAAAAATGGAAACTGCTCTTCTTACCATCAGGGCCCAGATCCCATTGACCCTCAGTGCAGGACTGTCGCTCTGGGTCAGACTGCATAGTAACTCGATCACCCCCGACTCCAGGATGGGCTGCACAAACACACAAACAAATACTCAAGTAAGAAAATCATCTCTCTGTTGTGTTACCAGTCTGTATGAGTGTGTGAGTACCTCTTTGCTGGGTGAGAACTCCAGCAGTAGATTGCATAGTGTTGAGGAGGCCATGACCAGGACCTCATCTGGGGCGTTCTGCAACAGCTGCACATAAGAACACACCATGTTACGCTTCATGCATTTATTTATGTTCCACATTCACACACCTGCACACATCCACAGAGCTGCAGTGTGCAGGTGATCTGCTGTCTGCACGCACAACAACCCGTTTACTTCAAACTCCACTGACCTTCATGAGGGGTTTCCACACGGCGTGGTCATGGAAGCTGGTCCTCAGCTGCTGCACCGACCGTGAGAGACTGTGAAGACACCTGGACAAAAAGAAATGAGTATACAGAGACACACACAAACACAGTGAGTTTAGTCAACAGCTGTGTGACATTTAGTACAAATTCAGAATTCAGAAATTCAAATTCCAGTTAAAAGTTTGGTCTGATATATGATCTGCATGGGTCCAGTTTTTCTAAACCCACACCCCGCCCAGAACCATGAATATAATGCATGAGCCCTGTGTCCCAACCCACACCCACGATTTAACACATACACAAACACAGAGTGCCAAGCCCAGTTTGCAACAAAAGCCAACACTTCCTGAAACTTTTTATGAGCAGCAAAGCCACTGACAATATTATTCTCACAGTCTTTGAGTGCACCAAAATCCTCCCCAGTGCAATTTGAGGATGTAACATCCACACTTACTATCCTTCATTGGCATTTTTGCCTTTATGTCATCAGTTTTAGCTATCAGCTAGCCTTCATTCACTGTCAGATCAAACAGTGACGTCCCCACTGTACAGGGTGTGTGGTCAAAGGTTCTGTCTGTCTTTCACAATAAAATCATGGCAGCTGATTAGGTTTGATGTTACTGTATTAGCGAATAACATATTGTACCTATAAACATATTGTATTGGATGAAGGGCGGGGACTAACAATTATCTTCATTATCGATTAATCCGTCAGTTATTTTCTTGATTATTCGATTAGCTGACTAACAATCGTTAGTTGCAGCACTACAAATGTCAAATGTTAAATTCTCCCACTAGAGAGAATTTAAAAGGGAATTATTCACAAGTGCAGATAATTCACAAAGAAAGAAGTCATGTCATCATCAGTGAGTCAACATCAGGGTGGGAAGACACCGTACCTGACGGCTGCCAAACGCACTTTAATGCTGGATTCTGATAGGCCACTGACTATCCTGTCCATCATGTTCTCTGTCTCTGTGATCTGTGATAAGAAGAAACAGAGGGGGTGGATTAGAATAGAAGTATGTATGCGCACAATTATATACACAAACAAAAACACAGCTGAGGAAAGGTCACCTTTTTTCGGATGTCCTCGTCGTTGGAGCCTAGTGAGGCGTACAGTTTGAAAGCAGCTTGTCTCAGCTCATGTGCATGCTTCAGGTCATGGTCCAGCTGCATACGACAGAGACAACAGAAAGTGAAGAGGTGCCTAATGTCAACAGGTGACAGGATGATGTTGTGTATATCTCTATTTTATATTTATGACTCTTGACTTCTTGTTTTTTTCTTTTTCCTTTCTCTTACTTGTTTATTGTCATGCGCCAAAATACCCAGACAAGTTCCTTATATTTGAAACCCTACTTGATGGTAAACCTGAGTCTGATAATATCTCACTTTATTTTGGTGGATGTTACTAAATGTTGGGTTGTTTTTTCATATATTTGATCTTCCAGTGTTACAAAATCTGACAGTATAGTTTGGATCATTTGTACCCAGATGTATGAGGTACTTATCTAAAGTCAGCTACAGTAAATGGGGCTTGGCACACCCCCAGTTTGAAGCAGCAGGAGTATCGGTGTAGGAAGCTAACAATGTACTGCTGTGGACAGGCTATTTTATTGTTTTAGCTACCATAAAAAAACCATCAGTTTAAGTGTATGCATATGTAGAATGTTTTCATTGCTTTACCTTGCTGTCAGAGGGGAAACCACTGTTATATAAGACAAATATCACTCTCTCCATTGTCACCAGACTCTGGCAAAAATGGTTTTAAAAAGTCAGTTCAGACTCACCGAAGTCACACAATAACACAAACAAACTAACAGATTGAGGCAGCAGTAGACCAACAACACAACAACTGTGTTCTGCAAGGTAAAATGACTGATTTTGCCGATGGAGTCTTGTTGCTTTGGAGAGAGAGATATCTGGCTTATATAACTGCACTTTCCCATCAGAAAAGGCTTTCTGATGGCAAAGTACAGCGGTGAAAGTATTCTAAATACAGCATACACTTAAACTAATACTGACTTTTTTTTTTTTAGATGGACCTTTTTTTTTTAAGTGGCTAAAATACATTTTTTGCTGACCCTGTCCACAGCCGAGCAGCAGCCTCAGTGCTCATACTGTTCTCTGCTTCTCCAAACGTACGATGTGTCAACCGGCATCTAACGTAGGTAATACACTGACTATGGATAAGTACCTCACAAATATATTAATGATACTAACTGGCATCACTTGTAGTTTTTGGGAAACAAATGACTACTTTCAGAAACACTAAGGATTCAGGGTGATAGTTGATTATAGTAGCATAACTAGACTGGCCACAGTGCTGTGTGGAAGTCAAACAGTCTGGCATGTCAGGTTAGGAATCACAAGCATTGTCTAGACTTGCAGCAATCACCTGCGGTGACCAGGTCACAGCCGTGCCCCGTGCTCATCTCATCAGTCTGATCACACAGCCCTATCACATACACCTGAATAACATCTGTCCCCTTCACCTGGCTAAAGGAATGTCACATGAAAACACCCCCCTCGGGCCCACTGACCCACCCTCTTGATGTCTGTGATGGCGGACACGGAGCTGGGGTATTTGAAGTAGTCGGCCAGCATTGCCACCAGGTGGTCGGTGGTGCTTGCAATCCTCTGCAGCTCCACATCGGGCTCCATCAGGTAGGCCAGCGTCTCTGCACCCTCCACCCTCTCTTCAAGCAAATGCTCTTTACTGCACATGCGCACGAGGCACGGCAAGGTCTGGAGGGACAACAGGAAGTCACACACTCATTAAATTAACACATGTCACTAATGTAATACCATCATAATAATAATGATGAATAGAGGCGGGGTTGAGGAGGTCTCAGAAAAGTCTGACCTTTAGGACTATGCAGCTGTCATCTGTCCTGATGGCACCCGCTCGACACATGTACGTTAGACTGGGACAGAAGGAGAAGAAGTTATGTTCAAGGAAACAATATACAGGAAATATAATCATGTATTATCCGGCATTATATTTGAGTATGAATGAATGTACAATATAGCAGATGACATAAACATAAAGACATAAAGTGTGTAGATCAGCTCAGATCGCAGTAGAATAGTTCAAGGATTTGTGACCTTTACTATCAAAAGAGACTTGTCTTTTTTTGGATGTGGCATCCACAGCTGGCCTACAAAGTTATAAGAATAACCACGAGCAAGTGCAGTTTAGTTGACACACTATTAAAACTTTTCTTTTTAATTTCAGTGTACAGAAAACACATTTTTACAACTGAACATCAAATGTTTGCACTATTTCAGAATTTATAATGTGTTATTTTACAGAAAATGTGTATACTGAGATATATATTGTATATACCAGAACAGCCTAAAAATATCAAGATATTTTTAAGCTATATTGCACAGCGCTGGTTAATATGGTTTTCCGTCACTCACCATTTGGCTGCTGTTAGCTGCATTTCAATGGGTTGATCCCTTTGCATCATTCTGACAAATACCTGAGAGAGCAGCTCACCATCCACCAGCACTGGAAACAAAAACACACAGATGAGCCGGGATTAAAAAGAAGTGAAGTGAAGCTCGGGAGGAGAGCAGAACAGAAGAGAAGAGATCCTCACCATTCACTAGTGTCATGGAGACCTGAGTGTTCTCATAGGCCAGGACTGAGAAACACTTTAACGCCTGCATCCGGACCTGGAGAGACGGCGTGGATGGAAGGAGAGAATGATAAACATGTAACTGAGTACTGTGAGTGACAGAACCAATCATCAAACTGGGCCAATGCAAATGCACACGCACAGACAGACAGAGAGAGAGA
>JAJHUR010094545.1:4396-34855 GCA_027495735.1 Lutjanus campechanus | reverse complement strand
GGGGGCAGAGGGACTAAATTAACAAGCTTTGCTCCAAATTGGTGTATTACAACTGCCCTCTGGCTGTGATTCCCAATGGATGGGATTGTGGGTGTGTGAGGCTGAAGGGGGCGATGGGTTATGGGAACCCACCAGCTCCAGACACCCCTCCAAGTCTGAATAGTGTCACCCTGAGCAGTCAACCCCCCCAGGCTCTGTTCTACTTCCATTTCCAATCAATGGACACATATTTTCTTTGGATGCCCGAGGAGTTTCAATGCATCTGAAAATTACTCCATGTGGTCAAAAGTATGTAGACACATTGGCATCACACTCTTATGTGACAGTTAATGTGCAGCTATAACAGTCTCCACTCTTCTTTGAAGGCTTCCCACAAGATTTTTGAGATCCCGGCTGCAGCGATTTTCTCCCGTTCAGCTGCAAAAGCTGTAGTGGGGTCGGCCACAGTGTTGGATGATAACACCTGGTTTGCAGTCAGGGTTCTCTTGTTGATTGTAAAGATGTTGGATTGGGTTGAAGTGCAGCAGAAAACCATTTCTGCATGGACCTCTCTTTATGCACGGGGGCTCTGCCATGTTGAAACATGAAAGGTTCTTCACCCAACTGTTGCAGCAATGTTGGAAGCAAAAGGTTACTGCTTTAACATTTAGAGATTTTATTTGCTTCCTTGCTAGGAGTTTGCAAGATGATCAATACTGCTCCAGTGTTTGTATGGTAAATATGAAGCTAGTGCCAGCAGACGGTTAGTTTAGCTTAGCTTAGCATAAAAATTGGAAACAGGGGAACACAGCCAGCTTGGCTTTGTCTAAAGGTAAAAAGCTCAGTGATAGTCTAGAAATAGCAGTCATTGCACCTCATTTTGACATTGCTTTGTTTTGGTTGAGTAAGGAAACTTCAACATCAGCTTAAAAATGAGAAAAAAAACTGCACAAAATTGGCAACCCTATATGTAACAATGCTGCATTAAAATGTCTAATGAACACTAAACCTGTTATTTATATTTTGTTGAGTTGTGTACATAGATTATCCCAAACTTTTTAACTAAGTTCAAACGCAGAGAAATCATTCATTTATTTAAGGTAAGGTGTGTTTCCTGCTAGCTGTTGCTAGCTGCTATACTGTAACTTCCTTGCTATAATCTTGAAAAACCTCATATTTACTGTACAGAAATGTGAGTGGTATCAATCTCCACAATTGACTCTTTGCAAGAAACCAAATGAATATATTTTTGAGGCATACGAACGTTGATATAAGTATGTGGTGAAATCTTCTATCATAACAGTCCAGGCTTTGAAACTTGCAGACATATGATAATCCAGTTGACGACTCTGTTTCGAAGTCTCCTGTGTGTTTGTGTATGAATGTATCTGGAAAAAAAAAAGTCGGATTTTTGTTTCTCTCATTGGTTTTCCCATCATTTTTCTGCGTCCTCACCATCCCAACCATGTCACACTCGGCACGATCTGTTCTCCTCAAAGACACTTCTCAATTATTCAATGCGCTCGGGATGAATTCAGATCACTGTATTAATTTTTAAGAGCCTGTTCTTGGCTAAAGGCTAACCCTCTCCCACAGTTTCTGTCTCTAACTCCTCTTTTTTCACTCCACTCTTTTTCTCCCATGCCATCCCTCATTATTTTCCTGCCAGCTCCCTCATTTGTCTGGATGTAAAACACTGTGGTGAGCAAAAACAAGCCGTCCCCCTCCAGCTGCTCTGCAGCCCGACTCTTGAAATCTGTTGTAGGCTCTAATGAATGGAGATAAATCTTGGGCCTCTGCTCGTGTTTCACTCCACACTCCCTTGACTCCTTCTCGTCTTTTTGTGGCCATCATGGAAGCTCTGCAACGTTTTCTTTAGAGACACTTGAGACATTATGGCCGCGCTGTTGTTGTTGCTGTGAAAATATGCAGATTGTAAAAGAAATGAGTAGTCCTAAAACCTCGGCCAGCTGGGCCGAGCTGTGTGCAGAAATCCTGGAGATCGAGGCAGATTTTAGACACTTGCTCTACATGATGAAGATAGTTAAGGGCAGTGTGTGTCTGAATGTGTTGAACAGACACAGAGCCAAAGAGAAACCAGTTGTTTGTACATGCCCAGTTCTTGATAGCATCTAAAATACAAACACTCATGTCCCACACACTGATTACATGATAACAATGGGGGCCTCATGTACAGTAAGATAAGATGTACCTGTAATTGTTGTAAGTTCTTGTAGAACATACAGTAAATTAAAGGATTAGTTTTGAATTTGGGGAAATATGCTTCTTGGCTTTCTTACCAAGAGTTAGACGAGAAGATCGATATCACTCTCATGTCTGTGCTGGCAATTGAAGCTACAGCCAACAGCATAGCTTGCTTAGCTTAGCATAAAGACGAAACAGAAACATAGGGAAACAGCAAGCTTGACTCTGTCCTCATCAGCAGATTGTAGTTTTACAAGAGCATGTGCGTTTCAACAGAGCTGTCCCCCCCCCCCGTTTCCAGTTCATGCTAACCAACTGTTGAGGGTATAGCTTCATATTTATGGTGCAAACATGCAAGTGGTATCAATCTTCTCATCTAACTTTTCGCGTAGTTAAGGGTAATTATGTTTTCACCCCACCCCCCACCCCCCAACCGTGACCCTGAAGTGTACTGCATGTTCTTGCACGCACACATGTATGTGCTTATGCATGCACAATCAGGATGGTGGGTGGGTGAGGGGTGGGGTGTTGGGGGAGATTTTTGTTGCTGGGTACTTTATGAAGGCAGGAGTAAACCTCCTGGAGCTCTTTAGAAAAGGCCGACTTTTTCTACAGCATGACAGCTAACCGTTAGCATACTGACAGGTTCTGTCAGAAAGAGCCGCAAGCGTCACAGCCTATGACCATGGATGTATAAAGGAGAACTGGATACAGCATTGGAGGTGGTAGTGAGGTATATTACCTACTTTATTCATCTCTGTGCTTCAGTTCAAATCCTGTTTTAGTCCTTCAGGAAAAATATCACATTGTGTAATGTGCCGTCTCCGTTTATTAGTAATAGTGAGCCTGACTGCTTATATGCTGATGCTGTATTTTTCTGCAGTCGGCGTGATAACAAATCATAGCTGGTATTTTCCCAGAAGATTAACTTAAACTTGTTCATTACTGTAGAAAACTGGAGCTGTAAAAACTATCGTGTTTCAGTATCTTTCCAGGGCCTGTTGAGCCACCAACATTTCTGATCCTGCTATCAAAGCACCCTCACACTGCAAAACAATTGCTCAGCGGTTTATACAACATCAGATTACACTGATCTTTTCCAACTGTTGGCGCACCAAACTAGTGTTCCAGCCAGATAACCATAAGCAAAGAGCACAGCTGAAGTCGCAAGAATTCATCAAGAGCTGGTGACTGGAAATACTCGTGGGTAAGAAATGCTTGGTAATGACAGAAATTCCCCAGAAACACAAAACAGAATGGGAATATACGGAAAGTGAGGATCTCTTTTTAACGTTTTGGACAAACATACCAGCTCAGTGTGGCAGAGCAGAGGACTATAGTGGCTTGTCTGGTGGTTAGAGACTAGTCTTTAAGTGGAGCACCAGGGTTAAAGTCACTGAATTCTTCCCAGCTCCAGACCTTGCTGCTCTGTAGTTGATCTTTGACCTTCAGTTAAGTCAGAAACACCAGTCTGACTGGAAAATCATGCTGTGGACATGACGCTCTGAGACATACTACGTGTCCGCCGCGGAAAAGATAAATGAAACGTTGAGGAAACCAACATTTACACCTTGTGTTTTGCCGTGTTTGCTCTGTCTAAATACGATATCTCTGCAAATACACATATGCAAAACAAAAGTGCTGATGGGCACAAAAAAAAACCTCTGTTACACTTCTGCACATGCAATGTTTGCAGAAGCGTATTTTTGTCTGAGGTATATATCAGTCAGTTGTGGTTAAAAAAAACAAAACTCCAGTATTTATTAAACAAGCATCTGTGGCCACTTTACATGCTTACAGATACACTAAAGTGAAAGTAAATTTGCTGAGCGCTACATTGATGCATCAGCACTGCTGTATATGAGTTATTTTATGAGTTACAGGCAGTTTTAACTGTGGCAGGACTGAAGGGGCCAGCATGTTGTCTGTTAGGGCTGCAAATGATTATTTTCATTATCGATTAATCTGTTGACAACCTTGTTTCGTTGTTTGGCCCATAAAATGTCAGTGAAAAATATTGATGACAGGATCCCAAACCCCAAGAGAACGTCCTCAAATGTCTTGTTTTGTCCACAACCCAAAGATATTTAGTTCACTGTCATAGAGGAGTGAAGAAAAGAAAGTAAAGAAAGAAAATATTCACATTTGAGAATCTGAAATCAAAGAATTTGGACATTTTTTCTTAAAAAATAACTCAAAGCGAAATAGCAATTAATCTGATAGTTGAAAACTAATTGATTAACTGACTAATTGTTGCAGCTCTACAAAAACATCAGTGTCTAAATGAGAAGTTGTGGTTTTACTGGAGTTTATGTACTGGAATATTTTTTGTCTGGTACACAGTAAACATCAGAGACCCCAAGATGGACTTCAGAGGTCAAAAGTCCAGCAACACTTGTAGTATATAGAACAACTTTATTGTTTGACCAATGTCTTTCAGCTGGAAGTAGGTGAAGTTGTCCCAGAAACACCTACTCTGTGACCCTGATGTTGGCTACAAGCTGACACTGGCCTGTTGCTGGACTTTTGACCTCTCCTGTCTGAGAAACAGGCACATAAACATCATAAAATAGCAAATTGTTTGTTTTTGTGCTTAGATTTTTCTATCTTTGGGCAGAAACAGGGTAGGGGTTAGATTAATCTCAAGCTTTATTTTTTTTTAAATGCAACATAGTCTCCAGTGTTATGAATATTTTTTTTATGAATATTGTTCTCATTTGACTTCGGTATTTTAAAAGGATAGTCACCGAAATCGCACAATACTAGAAACAAACTAACAGATTTAGGCAGCGGTAGACCAGCAACTCCTGTTTTCTGTAAGGTGAAATGACTGATTTTATCCCTGGAGTTTGGTTAGTTTGGAGAGAACAATATTTGGCTTATATCAATTATGTCATCTGTATTTTCTCCTTCTTCTTTGTCTGCTGTCCTCCTCCACCAGTTGCTATCCAACCCATTCATGTATCAATACACCAAACAAAACAGAGGGACTGAATCCAGTGAAGGAAATATTTTGTTTATATTATGCAGGAAGTGGGCAGTGGAGCGCCGGACGTCTCACTGGGCAGAAAAGGAGATTCTTTGAGAGAGTACAGCTAATGACTGCTTTGTGTATGTGTGTACATATATGTGTGTATGCATAGAGGCATACGTACGTGTGTGGACAAGGAAAGGGAGGGGGGTTGTTACTTGTTTGTCTCCATAGCAACTGATAACTTGTCAAGCAGGTGGGGGGACGACTCAGTTTGGGTGACAGCTGATAACAGACTGACCCACTGAACACATCTCCCCTCCCCCCTTAGCTTATACACACACACACACACACACACACACACACACACACACACAGTCAGACTGCACATACCTCCCATTCTGGCCTTGCTTCTCAGTTTCTCCGATAACCACATTGCTGAAGTGGGCCCCTTGCCTCTCGGCCGCCTCCTCCTCTGTAATCGACTCTCTCCACCACACACACACACACACACACACACACCATACACACACCCTCTGTGTGTGTGTGTTGCACAGCCATATTTTCATTAATGGTGCATGCATTTTTTGATGCACGAGTCAATGTTTTTTGTGTATTTTGGGGGGTGTAGAATCAGGTGAATGTGTGAGTATCTCCCTCTCCTTCCCCCCCGTCATCATCACTCGAACTCTGTCAACAGTCATCTGCGCGTGGCTGATTTGAAGTGATCATCTCTGAATTTGGCTCGCCAATGCGACTCTCAGCTTTTAAACTTTAATTTGTTTTCTTCTGAGCCTGTCTCTTTCAATTACACCACTCCACCTATCTGGCATCAGTGAGTCTGCAAAGGACGGGCTGAGCTACTGTTCCTGATTAAGATTTAATTGACTACAATAAAGCTTTCTGTGTTGGAGGAGGAGGAGGGAGACAGAAGAAGAGGAAAGGTGGTGAATGTGGGGTGGAGGTGAAAGTGATGTGTTGCTGATATAACCAAGATTTGCTTTTATAGCACTTGTCAATAGTTCAGATACTTTCCTTTCAAAAGTCACTGAAGCGATTATGTACAGGGAACACTAGCGAAGTCTGGAATAAAATTGTGTATATTATTTGATTTTTCTCCTCATCTCCAAGAAGGTCTTTTAACCCTGTCTATGAAGCAGATATCATTAAAATATTATCACTGTGTAGATTTACTTAAGATATTATAGTTTCCAGCTAGTGTGTCGTGTGACAGATTACTTCAAAGATAAAATTTTATTTCGCTACAACCATAATTCATTGCAAAACCCTTTTGTAACATTTTTGCTTTTATTGGATCGTAAAAAAAAGTAGAGAAACATTGGGCACAACATGCAACAAATGAAGCCAGAATCAAGATCATATGGTTTGTGTCTAGAACATTAGGGTGCCAGGAGAGTCCAAGGTTTGAACAATATCTTAAAATATTACAATTTACGCTCGCTACGTCCAATAAATAAACAAAATGAACTGTATGTCAAGAAAGGAAATATTCTTACGCCTATTTTCCTGTGATCACCATCTGAGGTTTCTCTCTTTTACCACACCAAGACAAGCTTTAATAACCAGAATCACTAACAGCACCTTAAATGTTTTTTTCATTAAAATGTCATAAAATAGTGAAGAATGTCAATCAGAGTCCAATGGGACCTGTTCAAATGTCTTTTGTCCAACCAAACAGACAATCAGCACATCTGCATGTCTGGAACCAACAAATATGTCGAGTTTTGCGGCAACTGTAGGTTCTCCTACACATTTGAAAGGGGAGGGTGACAACAGGTGTTTTGCAGTCTGTAACCTCACCACTAGATGCCACTAAATCCTACACACTGGTCCCAAAAAATGTTTAAAAACAACTGATCAATCGTGAAGTTACCAATATTTACAGGTTCATTTTTTTTTTAGATCAGCTAACTGACTAATTGATTCATCTCTAGTTTAGTCCAAAACCTTAAACCACATTTGCAAGCAAATCTTTCCTTGTAAAACTTACCTAAACCGATTAAGATGCAATAAGTGGTTCTGGAGAAAGATTTATTGTTGAGTCTCATTCCCAGTCAGATTACTGACACTTTGGATTGGTGGCTCGAAGTTGTTTGATTGTTGTGTGTCCCAGGTTGTGAAATACTGACATCTTGGGAATGAGACTCAACAACCAACTATCTTACCGACCTGCGATTGGCCCAAGAAGTCTTAAGTTTTCTATCAAACTACTTGAATTACAATATTCTTAAAAGTTATTATTGGACTTTTGCCGTCTGGTGCCAAAAATAAATTTCCAACCCCAGCATTCACTGATGATCAAAGTTGTTGCAGGAAGTTGTCGCTTTCTAAGAACTCGACAAGTGTTCATAGACGTTTAACCTGATTCCCACAGCGCAGTAGCCAGTGTGCAGTTTTACATTCTCTCTGGAAGCTCTCCAACCACAGAGACGGCACTCCCAGATTTGATAAGCAAAGATTGAGAGTGCCATCGTGCAGCCAGCCTGCCAGCCACCTGTTCAACGCACAGGCTGTCTATGAGGACACACAGGATTCTCTTGTCTCTGTGAAATCCTATAGGTCAGAGTCACACATGCAAAGCGTGTCAGGTTCTGGTATGAATTACATAGCTCAAGATGTGTTGCCGTACTCACGCTGGGCTCCAATGTTCCACATTGTCCATGCATCATTAAAACAAGGGAATGATGTTTTCAGTTCTTTCTGGGCATCTGATAATAGTTCCCATAATGTCCCTGTGGTGATTTCTCTGCACAGAATACAGCCTCTTTGTGTGTGTTTGTGTGTGTGTGTGTGTTTTCAAGGCCTACTCAGATGTTTGCATGTAGCCGGCGGTTCACAGTCCATTGTGTTAGTCGGCCTCAAGGTCCCACACACTCCAGCCTCTTAGCATTAATCCCACTCTTCATGAAGTCACAACTATGGCCATGGACTTCAGAGATTATGTGTGTGTGTGTGTGTGTGTGTGTGTGTGTGTGAGTGTGTGGAGGCGGGTTACTGTTGGATGAAGGCGAGCCTTTGTTGAGCTCGCTTTAGCCACTGAACACTGAAACACTGATGGCAGCAGCTGAAGTTACATCAAAGAGTTCATGCGTGTTTATGTGTGCATCTGAAGACGCTGAAAGGTTTTACATGAGCACAAAAGAGGAAAATCCCTTTTTGTTTGTTTGTGATTTATGTTCTCCACATGTATCACATGTGTAGATGTCAGCGTTTTCAGGGTTTTCTTCGCCTGCCTGCACGAGAGGGTACAGGGAGAACACGCAAGGGATAGAATTTCAATTAGACAATTTTTCTTTCTCAAGTCGCTCTTTAAAAGGCTGGAATCCATCTGCTCTGGGGCGCTACTCACAGAGATCTATTGCATCCACACTCTGTTTCTCATCTTTTGCGTTGGTCAAGCCATGCACTTTTCATACTTTTAAGTTATCCTGTAAAATATCTCAACATCTACTCTATAGATTGGTTGATTTTTGGTACCGACATTTATTGTTCCCAGACAATCTGAAGACGGCCAAAATCCTTCAGACGGGTCTGAAGGATTTTGGTGATCCTCTGACTTTTCCTCTGGCATCACCATGAGGTTGATGTTGTATTTACGTTGTGTTTGAAATATCTCAACAACTATTGGATTGCTTGCCTTGCAATTTGGTGCAGATATCCATGTTCGTCATTGGATGAATTACATTAACTTTGGTTAACTTTCAGCATTAGCATTTAGCTCAAAGCGCCACTGTTCTTAAGAACAGCCTGACAGTCCCTAGCTTTTGTAGACTCAGGCTTTATTTGGACTGCAGGCAAATCACATTTGTTTGCATGGGTTGCTGTGGTAACAGCGTAGGCGTCAGTAACCTCGTACACTTGAGACACGGTTTTCCAATGCAGTGGCAGAACTGAACAGCCATCATCTCGCCTTCCAAACAATCGTGCTGTCAAGTCGGGTTGCAGAACTCGTCGTCGTCATCGCACCAGACAAATTCTCACCTTTGATGCACTTCCCTCACTCTGGATTTGATGTTGCTGTTGTGTGACACATTCCAAGTGACACAAAACAGAGGATTTGAGTGTCCAGAACATCCAGACTAAGACTATCTGTAGATATCCAAATCAAATTTTAAACCACCCCCAAATGTGCCTTGCATCCAATTTGCAAAAGATGCATGTCATGTTTTGCTGTCTAGACTTTCAAAAATCAATCTGGATATGCAAAATGGATTTAGGCTGGCAGTCTGAACATGACCCAAGTCTTGCTGAGGCCTCCTTCGATTCATAGATGCCTCCTATCAGTATTCCAGTCTGTGACCTTCTGACTACAAAATAGATAGCAGATGGCAGTCGCCTCTTTTACCTGATTAAGCTCCTATCACCATAATCATAACTTCAACTTATGAGAAAGGATGAGGCAATAAACAACCTTGTATCTGTGTAAGAACTTCCAGTTTTTATGTTCCTTGTCATCTTGGGATAAAAAAACTAGGCCAAGTCACAACCCAGATCAGGAGGTCACTGTGGATCTGAGGAGCTTTTCACTTCTCCCCTCCTCTCGTCTTATCTGTTATCGTTTATGAGGCCTAGGTAAACCTTTGTGTTTGCACACCTGGGTTTTATAAGAGAGAGTGGGGGATGGTGGGGGGGCTGATAAGACTTGGCAGATATGCCTGCAGCAGCAGCAGCAGCAGATACAGGTCGATCTAATAAGCATGCCTGTATGTGTTTGCTGACAGTGCACAAACTGACTTGACCTTTAGCCAAATAATTTTTGGACAAGTTTGTTTTACTGGGGAAAAGACTTGAGATTGATTCAGCTCTTTTAAGGTTGAGTTAGAGTGTGGAGTTAGTGAAATCTGACTCCGGGGTCGTGGGCAGGGGCATATCTACCTTAAGCTGATGAAGGGAAAGGTCAGAACTTGACTGCTGGCCCAACAACCCAGAGAGAAAGGTTTCTGTAGGACCTCTCACCTACAAACCTACAGCAGAAAGCAATGAACCTCGTCCACCTTCTCCCGCATATTCTGCTCTGTTGAAATTCAACAAGAGAGTGTTGCATTTGATGTCCAGGTCTAAAACATAGATGGTACACTAAGGATATGCGACCAAGGTCACCAGGTCAAATCCCAGGACCAGCTGGGCATATATTAGAAAAAAAAAGGAAAACTCAACAGCGAATAGGGAAATAGCCTTGAGCAAGACACCAAATTGTATAAAGGTCTTTTTCTTCATGTTCTTTGAGAGCTTGAAAGCTCTCTAAAACCAAAATTATACTCTCTGCGTCCATGCGGTCGCTAGAGTCCATTGACACATTTTCCAAAATGTATTTATAAATTCAGGATGGTCATCTTCACCCACTAACTTTTGTGAACTTGACAGTGAAGCCATACAGCTGAAGTAGTTGATGGATGTAGGAAAGAGAGCTGTCCTATTGGCTGACTCTTAGCTGAGAGCTGCCAGTCCCTGTTGTCAACAGAGGCCTGTTTGACAACAGGCAATAAGTTACATTATAGAAGTGGTTTTCTTGATGAGTTTGGCTCCCAGCACGCCGGGGCTGAGTCAAGGCTGACCATGTTAATGGCAGTTGGCAGTTAGCGAAGTTACTTTAGCAACAAGGAAAGCTATCTTTCCAATAGGTAAAGACTGGTCACTGAGGCTGTTTGTCCAGGTGACTGGCCATGTTCACTGGGAGGCTGCTGAGCTTGGTTCTGTTGCCCGTTAACAGCAGCCAACAATCATGGTTAACTACTGTAGCAACAAGTAAGCTGCTAAAATTATCTGTCCATCAGGAAACTGATGAAGTGTTGAAGCTGAGCAGCTGGTGGACTTCAGAGGGAAAACCAGAACATTGTCTCCATAAAATAAGACACAGTTAGACCCAAATCGGTGAATTAAGATATAAAGTTGTGCTTTTGTACTGTGTCATGAATGAGAAGGCATTTCATTGAATGCAAACGTCGTTATGCCCCAGAGTTTTCCAGGAAAAGACAAAGTTTGAAGTACCAGAAAGAATACTCGATAACATCTGCAAAACAACTTATTTGTTATTGTTGGGCAAGATACCACCTAATAGGTGACATATAGCGCAATGCATGTGTGATAAAAACACTTAAGACATTGATTTTGACTTCATAGGAACTTTTAAGAAATACAGTACGTAATTTTACGCTGTACAAATTAAATTTGCCTCACTAAAGTGAACTCCCAGAGTGACAAATCTAGCAGTTGCTTGCAGGTTTTCAAGGGAGCTTCTGCAAACTTCTCTTTGCAACGGTTAAAAAACACTCATAAACTACTTTCTCAGAAATAATTACTCAAGACTTTTCACGTTTACCCAGGGAAGCTGAATATGCACTCTTTAGCCAATAACACTGAAAGGCGAATGCTGTATGAATAGTCAGAGTGCTCTGCTGCAGCCATTAGTGAATGCATGTTGTAGCAGATTTGTCTCTTTGCTTATCTTTGTTCTTCTGTCCCTCACCACGTGCCATGCTTTTTTTTTTTTTCATCTGATGTGGGTAGCTGGGCAGAGAGAATGCCCAGCAGTGAGTGTGTGTGGGTGTGTGTGTGTTTGTGTGTGTCTGGGTCTGTGCGTTTCATTGCTTATGGGGGCATGAAATCGCTCCAAAGCCCCAAGGCACATTGGGCACCGCTCTACCCAGACACAGAGTCTTCCTCTCTGTTTTAGCCCTTCCTTCGTCTCCTTCACCCTGTGTGGTGTGGTGGTGTCTTTGTCGGCATTATGGGTGCATGCATGTGTGATTCCTCTCAACTTGTAGCTCATCCCTCTGTTCCCACGGCGACCTTCATCCCAACCAGTGAGCCATCTGTCCATCAATCACTTAGTCCCTCTGTGCTGCTGAGGAGGGTAACCGATACCCAGAGACGCTGACCTCAAGACCTGGAGGGTCTCAAAACGGCTCTGCAGCAAGGACAGAATACTCACGTAAACACACATGAACATTTGGAGGGAAACAAGCGTGCACCAATATACTGTATATACAATACACACACACACACACACACACACACACACACACACACACACACAAAACTGGAGTAGCACACCCTGCAAAGGAGAAAGGGAACATTTCTTATTTCCATGCTCTGCTCCAGGCATTTGAATATGGAGGGGCCCTGGTATAGTAAGGGCTTTGTGTTCACTTTGAATATATAGGCACGTGTGTGTGTGTGTGTGTGTGTGTGTGTATGTGTGTGTGTGTGTGTGTAGGTGTGTGTGCAGTACTATACTCAGAGGGGGCTGGGCTAATGCAGGGGAAAGCCCTGGCCTCATCTGTTGTTGTACATTTCCCCCCAGAGAGATCCTCACTTTCCCTGCACGGCCAACTTTCTCTGCTGCTTTCCTTTCTTGAGGAAGCCTTCAGGTCACCGTGATGTGTTACGACTTAAAGCAACAGAGTGGAGAGGAAGAAAGTGGGCCTCCCGCCCTCTGCCCTCTCCTCCTCCTCCTCTTCCTCTGTATCTCCCTCCATTTCTTCTGTCATTCCCTCAGCGTGTTGGTGGTGGTGGGGGAAGGGTACGTACAGTGTTGGATCTCATGTGATCTGGCTTTCAGAGTCAAGTGAGCAGACAGCATGAGCAGTCCCACCCTGTTACACTGTTACTATCAGTATAAGAGCAGCTATACACTGATATACCGTACATCTGTGGGAGTATTTAGTCTCTTAGTGGTGTTTTGCTCTTGTTCCCGTTGATAACAAGTTTTCTGGATGAAGAAAACATGTGATTTATCTAAAATATGCATGGAAAATTAGATTTTTTTGTCGTGAGTCCCTGAGAGTTGAATCATTAGTGCTTGGTTAGCTTGAGTAGTATGTGTAACAGTCACACAGGAGATCCACCGTAGAAGAAACAAATATTTTTTGAGCATGGCTAAACCCGCTAAAAGTAGGTGACTGACCATTTTTTCCATTGCCTGTTTCCCTCTGTCTTTTTTTCTGAAGTGTGCCAGAAAGCTGAAACTGAACTAGTGTGCAGGAAAAGAGAGAGACAGAGGTTTTTTAAAAGTGTCTGCACGTTTAGTTCTCAGTACTTTTGTAGCTTCTAACCGAATCTCCGTGTTTTGAAGTTTAGTTTCTCTCCAGCATTGTTGTTTGTACTGTCAGGTATCTACTCTACTATTTAACTGTTTGATGTTCACTACCAGCTGATAGGACTCACGCTGAGTTACTACTGATGAACACGCAACATTTCCTGATCCTACTGCTTCATAATAAAGGCTTTCAGAAAACAAAACAGGAGACTTTTATTGTTAGTTTTTTTGTCCAGCAACAAGAACAGAATGCATCACAGCCATTCTGAGCAAAGGTCACCTCCTCTCAACTCTTTTTCCTTAATCACTATCAACATTACAGTGCTATCTACACTTGCATGGGAAAGAGTCAAGTTCAGGCACATTCTGTTTTGTCAAAGTGGATTATGGGAAATGTAGGAAATGACTAACTGAAGCAGAACTAGAAATGGCAGGTTGAGAAAAAGGTACTGTGATAGCTATCAATTGGAAAATAGCACATTTTTAAACAGAAACCATCTTGTTACGAGCCCCATAGATTTGTTTTTGTTTTGATTTTTATTTATGATCAATATACATATCAAGCAGGACATTTTACAGTCGGACAAACTATGTACTGGAGAGACCGATACACGTGGTGATACCGATATATCTAAAGTATGCTGATATCAGCTGTTGTATTGGCTTGGCTCATTTATTGGTCTAGCTCCAGAGTGCATTGTCAGCAGCTGCCATTCTGATATGCAGGCTGCTTTATTTTGCCCTGATACATTTTTAGCATCATCTGTTAAGGCTGGGGTGTGTTTGACATGAAGTAGTTCAGGTTCAGTTCATGATGAAGTGTTGTGTGACCAAGTTGCTCCAAAAGTCCACACTTGAAGGCAGGGTGAAAAGTCGAACACATAAGAGAGGTGAGGCATGATAATTTTAGAAATGGAGATAACATTGCACACTTTCAGACAGTCTCTCTGATTACTTTCTAACCTCCACACACTGCCACTTCTCTACTTGCACTTACTTCCTGTCAACTCAATTGTATCATTAACTTCTTAGATAACAGCAACATTAGCTAGCTAGCTAGCATAATCTTCTTCATTCAAACTCTACAGAAAGAAAATAAAACTCAACAAAAACATATTAGCTTGTCTTACCAAAGCTCCAACAATCACCAACTCTGGCTTGGTTGAAATAAACTTTTAATTCACTGCGATGGATGTGAAAATATCAGGCCAGGAGCGAGAGGTCGGTCAGACATCAGAGAACCAGCGGGGAGAAACACACTCAGAATATTTTCACATCTTACGCAATGAATTAAGTGTTTATTTGGACCAAACAAAAGTTGGTGATTGTTGAAAAAGTGGAAAGGCGAACTAAGATGTTGAGCTTTGTGTTTCTGTGAAGTCTGAATGAAAAAGACGATGCTAGCTAACTAGCTAGCTATCACTGCTAACACTTATCTAGCACACTGAGGTGATTATCAAATTGCTCAAAAACATTACACACAAAACAAACGGTAAATACTATTAACAACATGTACCAAGCTAACTGTGAAAAGTGAAGTTGCTGTAACGTTAACAGCAACAAACAAAAAACAAACAAATGTTTGACACAGCTGACTTCAATCACTTTGTTTGAAACGTACTAACTCCTACACACTGTACGTGAACACTATAACATGGCCCTGTATGGTCCGACCCTCTTGTTTTACTGTGAGAGTGTCCTGTTATGGTGCAGCATTCAGACTGGAGGGTCACCGCAGCCCTCCGCCCCTCTCACTTTCACAATACTGTATAATTATCACGGACACCTCACTCCACCTTGAGTGCTGCTCGTTCTTTTGCTTCGAGTAGACGGGTCAATATTGGTCAGGAATCCATTTTCATATGAGCTCTTGAGTCAATGTGTGCATTATTCATGAAGACCCATCACCCCTGATTGGCTCAGCTGTCCGCTGAAAAAGACGGAGACACGCAGGGGGTGGGGGTGGGGGGTGGGTGGGGACGCCATGTATGGACGGCGAGTGTGAGACAGACCTGTGCTGACCACTGTATCCTCGGGGATGGATTATTGCTGTGCGGTGACATCACTGTGTGGTTGAAAGGCTTTTAGTCTGATTAATGTACAGTGTGTGTTTGCATGTGTGTGTGTGTGTGTGTGTGTGTGAACCTGATACAGATCTGCTGGCGTGCAAGAGTGTTTTTGCACGTGAATATATATGTGCTTAACTTACAGCGTGCATGTGTGTATATGTTTAAAATGTGTTTGTCTCTGCACACCCAATAATTCAAATCCCAACTTGTCCCTGGGCAGCATATTATAGCTTTTTGTCTTTTCTCTCTTTGCCATAATCCATCATTTCCAGAGTGTTGGCTCTGTTGTGGGAGCTCTATAAGCCTCCATCTCTTTAAATATGGGTTAGTGTGCCTCACGCTGCCCCCTCTTTTTCCTTCAGCTTGCCTTTTTTGTTTTTTTTATTGTCTTGCTTGTGTGACTCCTTTTCCTTCCTTCCTATTTTTTTGCCACCACAGCAGAACGACTGCACATAGAACAGAATAGAAGAGAAATGCATTAGACTTAAATATAAACACTTATGTAAGGTTTTCTCTGAGAGCCTGCCGTTACTTGGCTGCAGGTTGAACTTTCCATTTCGCTTGTTGCCAGGGATGCCCTCATCCTCTCAGTGGTAGCATCACGCTGTCAAAGGTGTTTGTGTGTGTGTGTTGGAAGTGCGCGATGTGTGCGTGTGTGTGTTTGTGGGCGAAAGTTATCTCAGCGTCTCTGTCTTCAGGCTGTGTTTAGATGAGCTCAGTGTTTCTCTTGTCAGTCTCACTCCCAGACATCTACAGTAAATCTTGTACACTTTTATTGATTGTGTTATCTGGCACAAAGTCCACGTTTTTTTTTTCTTACTTGTACAAGAGTAACAACCAAGTGCAGATAATAACAGAAGATCTCATGCAGTAACAGCTCCCATCTTTATCAAGGGATTATGAGTTTTATCAGCTACCGTCGCCCCAGTTTTAGCTGGGAGTTGTGTACGAGTGGCGAGATCCCTACATTACATGTGCTATGTGCTTATGCTGAGCCCGATAAATAAACAAAATAACTCTAGTGTCAGTGAAAGGAAATATTTTTACACTCATTTTCCTTCTAAACGGAAAAATACAACCGAGCACCTGAATTCAAGTTTCTCTCTTTTATGGAATTAAGACAATTTTAATTACCTTGTTAACAAACTGTGAAACACAAACAAAATAAAACGCAGCAAAACAGTCTTAGTCAGTCTTTCCACTGCTCCAGCAATCACCAACTCCAGTTTGGTTTGAAATAAATTAATTTAAAAAATCTGGCATTAGAGGCTGCTTTCTTACTTCCTTGTTGTCCTCCGGCTCAGTGGGTGTGAATTATATGTGCTGCTGAATGAGAGTTGTTGCTGAGCAGCAGCTCTCGCTCGTGTAGACCATTAAATAAACAAAATGAAGTGACAAAAGTCGCCCAAAAGAATCGCACTCCTCCCAAAAAAAAAAGAACCAAGGATGGGCTCAGCTAATTGACAACAGCCGATATATTTGTCCAGTTACCCAACTTAAAGCTACTGTCTGAGTGGTCATGTGGTGGAAAACTGCTAAAAATTGACAGAACTGTTTTTCAGTGTTTATTTATATGGTTTTACAGAGAACCTTAACAACTACAAGATGGTCGTAACAATCATTATGCTGCCATAAGCAAGTGAAAAATAAAATAATGAAAAATGTAAATTAAGAACACTAGCAGCAACATAATGATAATAATGCTTATATGAATTATAACAAAGGCCAAGGTAGGAGGGAAAATAAGGAAATAAATAAGTAAAAATTAAATAAAATAAGAGGAAGAATGAAAATGAATGAAAACAAGTTTTGACTGACTTTCATATATGTAATTTTTGAGTGTCTCTTAATGATATTAAGGGACTATTTTTGAGCAAGGAGGTGGAGCACGGACTTGTCAGGCTCAGAAAAGGCCAGCCTGGGCCTCGGGTCGGGAAAGGAGCAAGGACAAATATGGGGCACTAATCCACTCTTTCACATTAGCCAGTATTAGCCTTCATCTGTGTGCAGTTGTAGTGCCATGAGACAGTGAGGCTGAGAGCGTACAAGGAAGGAGCAACCGTTTATTTTTGTCCGTCTGAGCCATATTTTGTCTCCACGCTCTTGCCTTTTTACTTCTTCTTCTCTCTCTCTCAGCCTCACCCGCTTCTGTCTCTTTCTTTCTTTCGCTCATTTTCTGTGACTCTCATCTGTCAAGCTCACCCTTTTCTCTCTCCGTCTCCCTCATTCTCTCTGCCCCTGTATGATTACTGAAAACTGTATGGAGACAGTGCAAGAGCTCCGCGGAGAGCGGCCCATGCCATTGGCTGGCTGGCACTCCACCCCCACTCGTGATTGGCCGCAGGCCTCAACGTAAGATTCAATCAGCTGGGTGGAAGTGTATGTAGGTCAGTGTGTAGCGATGTGAGCCTCCTCTCTCGCTCTGTTCCCCTCCTCCACCACCTCGGTTTGGTGAACCGGCTGTTGTGTTAATTGGCCACGTTCCAACTTTCAAACCCAGAGAGACTTGAGGCAAGGGAGGAAAGGGGGAATAAAGCAGGGAGGTTAAAAGAGGAAGGGAAGTTGAAGAGGCGAGGGGGGAGGAGAAGGAAGAGGGCAGAGGAGCATAGGTGGGGGGAGGGAATGATTTAACATGGGGTGCCCTGTTGCACTCTACGGTGCAATAGTACAGTGTGTTAGTCAGTCAGACACACACACTATCCAAACAGACGACTCCTGGCGAATATAGCAGCTCAGGGTGTTTATTTTCTCTCTGTTTGAATGTGAGAAGAGATGAAGGAGAGAGGGAAAGAGCATCATGAATAAAAAGTGGCATGAAAGAAGGAAAAAGGGAAGCACAATGGGCTTTATTTTCTACTATTTCAAGCCCTGTGAGTTTCTCGGCTGCTGGTTCACCACCCAGACACTCATCACAGGGTCGTGGGCCACAAACGCCTCAGATAGAGGCTCGTTTGGTTATCTAATCTGCTGGGTTGTGACTTTGTGGACACAGTAAACCCATTGATACGCACAGCAATCCTGCTACAGCGTCCTATTCCAGCTCTTAAAGTGAGTGTGCCGCCCGAGGTAGATGTCTGCTGCTGTACTCGGCTACTCCAGTGAATAATTCACGCTAACCCAAATTCTTCTACAGTGCTTACTCTACCCCTAAGTGCTCCCAAACACACACACACACACACTCAAGCACCCCCCGTAAGTGGTGGTCCCTAGGCGTTGCCCATAGTAGTCTAACCCAGACAAGCAGACTGTGAAAAGCAGACAAAATAAAGTCTTGTACACTTCACTTTACTACTCCCTCTGCAGCCATGTCTGTCTGCATACTTCACATTAAAAGCACCCCGCAGCAGTTTGTGTGCTCTGCATCCCCTCCCTTTCCATGTCTGTCTGTCTCTCTATCTACACATCTCGCCCTTTTACACCCGCCTGCGTTTTCTTTTATTAGAAACCCCTCATTTCGTACAGTAGCGGCGCTCGCTGCATTTTAGATGTAGCCCGGCCCACATGAGGTAAAGCACATTCCTGCCTGTCTGGCTTTCTCTATTTCCTTTTTTAAATCTCGCTTTGTCTCTCTTGTCTTCTTCTCACTCTGCCCCAGCTTTGAACTTATTATGGTGGATGAAGGCGACTCTTCCCCACCCACCCACAATCACACACACACACACATGCTGGGTGACTTTAGCCTGACTTTACCCTCTTACTCAGCCAGCCACTGACCCATTTAGTGTGGAATAACGCACCAGACGGACAGCAGGCTTTTTACTCCAGGGCACTCTGGGAAAACTAAGCTAAAAACAACAAAAGATGCATATACACACACACACACACACACATACACACACATACAGTGGACAAGCTTACTCAGAGTCTGATCATGCAGACGATGGAACGCACAGTCTGCTGTGGTGCCATCAAGTCGTCCCATACTGGTTGGACCAGTGGTGTCAACACCTGACACATCAGCACACCTGGAAACGCAGATAGCCACATACATGTATATTACTGTATTTATGAGGACCTTCACTGAATATACTCTAGTGTCTGGATTCTGATGTGTGCCCTTCCTTTAAAGGAATATTTCAACATTTTTAGAATGACAGGGTGTCTTTTACATTACGTGCAATTATTTGTTTATGTTGTTGCCATCATGTAGAAAAGCCGGCCAATCAAAACACCCCAATAGTAGTCCACTTATTTGTTTTGGTACGGTTTGCTTTCACACCTGATGCGATCTGTACTCGAGACTTTTCAAGTGGACCCGGGCAAAACCCGAATCACAGACTCATACAGTGAGCTCTTTTTAGTTTGTAGCCTTAGAACTTAGACATCTGACACATAAAGGGAAATAAAATAATATTATGGCTGATGCCTCATCCTGTGCACCTTTGCAGCTGTTTGCACTTAACTAACATTTTATGCGCTGTCCTCTGCAGTCTCCCTTCCTCTTAAATCGCCAAGGTTACCAAGGTTTTAGAGTCTCGAGAGGGGAGGAGTATCTGGTTGTGATAAGGTGTGTAGGGTACAGGGGTGGTGTTTGGACCAAGCCCCCATTTTGTCAAATCCTGGTTCAAAAGTGTGTGAGGGAGAAGAAGAGAGACACCACACATAGTCTGCAAACAATATTTAAAGTTCAACTAAATGAATTAAATAAACAATACATTAAGGTATGTGTATGTCATGTTTGTTTAATCTGTACAAAACTCAAAATGTAAAAACAACAATTTGTGGTTTAATGGGTGGTTATGTACCAGACTGTTTTTTTTTTCTTGGCAGTGACTTCCTTGTGAGTCTTGTGTTCACTTTGAGGTTGCCAGGCAACCAAAGCACTCTCCAGGAAGTCACTGCTCCCAGCCCAAAAAAAAAAAAGTCTGGCACATAATCCCCTATAAAACTACAAATTGTTGTTTTTGTCCTTCTGTTTTTGTACAGATTTAACAAATTAAAAATAATGTGTTACTTTGTAAAATTTAGAGGTAGTGGTATATGGATTTTTTTTTTTAGATTTTGTCAGAGCCAGGCTAGCTGTTTCCTCCTGTTTTCAGTCTTTATGCTAAGCTAAGCTAAACGGCTGCTGTCTCCAGCTCACTGAAGAGTCAGATATGTGAGTGGTATCTTTCTCTCAGAGGTGGACAGAGGCATCAATATTTTCAACCAGCAAAATGATCTGTTTGGCTTATATGTAAATAATTATGAAATATATTCTCTTGCTGAACTTTTCATCTCTCTCTCTTTTTATTTTTAGCTAAACTAAATTTTATGAACTGTCTGCCTTTAACTGAGGAACATTGACAAATCAGAAACTGAAAAAAGATGTTGAAAAATATATAAGACATATTAAAATGCTTCTGCATTGGAAACAGAAACTCTACAGTAAATATATAAGTATATAAAAAATACCCTTAATCATGGAGCTGACGTTTTGCGAATAATAATAATAATAATAGAAGAAATATCCGTTTTCATCGCATTTTTTGCATATTCAGATTTGGGTGCATTCCTAGGTTCTCTACAAGAAAGCAAATAAGAGTATTTACCAAAATACTGAACTTTTTCTTTAATTCCTAGCCACTTCTTTCACCCTCATAAGTGTAGAGGATATAGTTCAGCATATAGAAACAGTATTACAAACACACACACGCCCCACAAAGCTTGCAATATACAGTATATATAGACTGTGACCACACCTTGAAACTTAAACACACTCTGATCATTATGCAGCACAGACATACACCAATAGAAATGACGATGAATATATTGTTTCACGATTTCACAGACAGGAAGACACACAACACAGGAGAACAGCAGTTAGAGCCAGTTCAGCTCCTTCTTCCACCTTGATCTCGTGACAAGACGAGCAAGTGACAGACCGACCAACTAATGTAATACCACCACTTCCCTTTTCCTCTGGTTATTTCAGTCAGCTTGAGGCCAGCGGCGGCTGCTGACTGCTCGTGCCACGCTGTGTAGTGACTGACTGGGGTGAGGTCAGCATGTGAGTTCAGAGGGGCAGAAGTCACAAGTTGGATTTTGCATATTGGACGCTTGAAACTTGCACCGGCTGCAGTATGTTCTGTGTTGCGTGTCCCTAGTTTTTTGTTGTCATCCTGCCCCCTTTCGCCCTCTTTCTCTCCAGTTTACTTCCTTGTAGACTCTAAAGCAGTGTGAACTTGTTGCGTGACTGGCATTCATGGGCAAGCCTTTCATTATTGTGAGCTCTGTCGGTCAGCTTTGAGGTGAGGGTTTTTCTGAAGAGTGCTCCTCGAAAGGTTCACACACTCTAAGGTCAGCGTGGTGTGTGAGCATGTGTGTGCATTTGTGTGCTTTTTTTTATTAGCATGTTGAAGCTGTGGTGCTGAGGCAACTATCAGAAAGAGGCCGGCTCGCTCGGCTGAAAAGCCTGTCAGCGCTTTCTTCCTCTCATTTTTTTCCTCCTCCACTCGTCTCCCCTCTTTCTTCTTCCCCCATTTTTTTTCCCCTCTCTGGTTTACAAGGCCTTCGCACACAAGCTCCAAAGGATTACCAGACACACCCCTTTCAGAAGCACTGAGCCCTACAGCTCCTCAGTCACCTCACAGTATGCATGTGTGTGTATGTGTGTGTGAAAGGGAACATTTGAGCAAGAGCATTCGAGATCTCACACTTTCTACCCACTCAGAGAAAAGAAAGTGGAGGAGGAAAAACAAAAAGAGAGGTGGAAAGAAGAGAGTTGGAGGAGAGGGGGGGAGGCAGATTGAGTGATTGCTGCTCACCAACACAGAGAGGGAGAAAGAGAGTCAGAGAGCAGGGTTTTGGCCCGCAGCCAACTGGTGCCATACAGCTTTTGTGCGGAGAGTTGACTTAGAAAGGACCTTTCAGAGAGGCAGAGAAAAGAGTGGGAGATGACAGAGAAATACAGAAAAATGGGCAATGAGAGAACGTCAGAGCAAGAGGAGAAGGGGGCAAAATGGGAGGAAAAATCATCACAAAAGGCAGCTGTAAGGGAGAGGACAGACAAATAATGAGAAAGGAGAAAAATGAGGAGTGGGAGGAGGGTTTAGACCAGATGATAGAGAGTCATTCATGAGCCTGTACAGTAGATTAAAGAGATCAGGCCAAAGCTACACCCTTCTGCCCTTCTATCCATCCCTCCACCCTTCTTTACAATCCCCATCACCAGTGTTGTAGTCAAGACCACCAAAACTGAGAAAAACTCACGACCAACACCAGAGTGTATCGAGAACAAGTCAAGAAAAAGGCTTTGAAGGCTTGAGACCAAGTCAAGACCAAGACCAAGGCAGGGCAAGCCCAAGTCGAGACCAAGACTTTGAAGGATTTAAACCAAGTCAAGTCAAGACTAACACTAAGGCAGGGAAAGATAGAGCCAAGACCAAGACTTTGAGCGGTTGAGACCAAGCCAAGACGAAGACCAAGGCAGGGCAAGCCCGAGTCAAGACCAAGACTTTGAGGGATTGAAACCAAGTCACATCTTGAGTATTACAACCCAGTTTAGCTTCTAATAAAAGGTCACAAAGAAACTGTAACACTTGATTTTACATGCAGGCTTTTGTTTCCCCCATTGAGGTCAGGGGAAGTGCACTGATGTCACTGTGTCACTATCTGGTGATTTTGGGTAACGCCGCCAGCTTAGATGTGGCGCTTACCTGCTTCTGTGAGACCAGCGTTCTCTGTCGCGCGAACACAAATGCAGGCGCGTGCGTGTCAAAATGAGGAACCTCTGAATCCAAAACTTAAGCATAGCGGGGGCTGAAAAAAGACTTTTAGTGGCAAAAATACACAAAATACACACCCACAGAAGACAGAAGGGGTGGCTGTGTGGTTGCCAGTGGTCTATTAATAGCGAGGTAATATAAATACAAAGTGCTGCGTGTGGGGAAAAGAGCTCGACTGGAGGGAGGCTGAGGTGACGTGGTGAGGAGGGAAGGGAGGGGACGCTCTGCGATTCAATAGAGGCCACTGTTCACCTGACCATGTGTGTGTGAGTGTGTGCATCCTCAAGGATGTGGACAACATGCTAGTGAGCGTAAGGAAATACCAGCCCGGCCTGTGAACAGTAGTAAGTGTGTTTGTGTATGTGTGTGTATTGTCATGTATGAGCAGTAAGCCGTGAGCGCCTCAGAGAGTCAGGACAAAGAGAAGGATGAAGGAAGGCATCAGAGGGCCTCCTGTGTCCTCGTTGAACCTTCTCTGCTCGGGGTAAACTAGGGGCCCGGACGCCTATGCTCGTACCCCCAAATAACCCCCTATAGCATGGAGGTATTTAAGTTCACGTCGCCGTCAGGCCCAGAATAAATACTGAGACCTGATAACAACATACAGTCTGCTTGGACGCTGCTAATGAAATTCCATCACAGTCGCCATGGCATTGAAGCTCACATCAAGTGGCGAGGACACACAGGAGGTGTGTGTGTGTGTGTGTGTGTGTGTGTGTGTGTGTGGAAGTTGGATTGAACCAGGCAATGAAAAATAATAATGACCTTCAGAATATGAACATAAATATGGAGTTTAATTTGCGTCATTGCTTATTTATTTATGGTTTATTTGATAGAGACAGATACAGTGTACATAAATAAACTGTTAACAACCATCCAGTGGAAGTATCATAGCGGTTATAGGAGATTTTAATTTGCAACAGTCATCCCTAGGAGAGCTTTTATGAAAACAGGACATTGAAACAGTGAGGTAAAAAGATGGTAAAATGAATACAGCAAAATAAAGCTAAGTAAAAACTGAGCACAGGGTCAAGGAAGTATTCTCCATGATTCTACATGATGATTCTCCATGGACAGATATATTAAAACCCGAGACCCCTTTATAGAATCTGTTTAAAGCATATCATTCACTTGAGCCAGTTGGATCCAAGGATACATAATGTTATGCAATGTTCGTATCTTAAACAATGTTAAACAATCAGGAATTGTGTGCAACCTAATTATGTGTAATTGTATTTTTTTCCCTTTAAATTACACTACTAAAGTAAAGTGTGTCTGTTTTTGTTTCATAAACTGAAAATGTATAAATAAACCATCTAAAAAAAATGAGCACAGCAAGATACAATAAGGCCACATTCAGACAGAATCAGGCGTTGCGCCCAAAACACCAGTTATCTCATTAATTTTTAAAGGAGGTAGTGCGTTTAGGCTGTGGTGCTGGTGGCAGCAGGGGATGTAGTAAAAAACACAGCAGCATTAAAGTTGAAACAGAGTTAACTTTTGGAGAAATGCAACCCAATGGCACGCTGCGCTGGCCAATCACTTAAGCTGGCAATCAGTCTGCTCCACACTCAGCCTGAAATATCATTGAAACCAGGCGCTATCCTGCTGGAGTTCATGAACCAAATGATGATACTCTCTCATTTGTGGCTTCGCTTGGTGTATTTTATGTTGTCTGGGTCTGGCTGCAGATTATGCTGCAAAATAGCGATGCAAAGAGGCCCCCCTTGGTTTATTTATTTGAGAAAGAGCGAGAGTGCATCTGTGATCTTGCAAGGGAGACACTGGTAGCGAGAAAGCCAGTGAATCAGAGAAATAAAACATTATTTCCTGATTGTTTCACAGCAGTTATGTTCTAAGCACAAATACACACCTGTGTTGTCCTGCAGCTAACATGCATTTGAAGACATTAGGCTTGACATAAATAGGTTTGTTGCTGTGTTAACCAGATTTGGTAGCTCTCTTCAAAGTGGTGACATTTGCAGCAAATTTCAAGTGATGAGGCAGTGAGTTCCAGGGCTTTGCTCCTTTTACAGAGAAATCTGTCTGAGCAAAAGATGTTTTACAGAATTGAACTTTATAGTTGCTTATTTCATGAAAGAGACAGCTTGGATTTAAAGTGGTGAGGATTTCATTGACTGTACACTCTGCAAATGAAAGAAAGAAAGCTTAAGAGTGGGCGAACAAGAAATCAGAAGAAGGAGTGGCCAGTCCCTTTGGACAAAGTTGCATATTTGAAAATTCATTGCAGTCTGGCTAATAACCATTCCAGCATGTCCTCTCTCTCGTCCAGACTTCTTGTCACTCTTCTTGGTGTACAAGAACCATGAACAATCTAAAAGGGATAGTTTGGATTACTTTGGGTGGGGTTGTACGAGAACAAGCAACAAAATGTATTACACTTAAAAAAGGTGCACCTGAAGAAATTGAAAACTGCTGTTAAATAAACCAAATAACACTCTCTCCAAACCAACCAAATTCCGTGGGCAAAATCAGCAATTTTACCTCACAGGACACAAGAGTTGCTGGTCCACCAGTGCCTCAATCTGCTTGTTTGTTTGTGTTATTGTGTTACTTTGGTATTTGAAAAGGTTAGTTTAGATTCACCAAAGTTGCAAAATAACTCAAATACACTGAGAGATGGAAGCAGCAGTAGACCAGCAATGCCGGTGTTCTGCAAACTAAAATTACTGATTTTGCCTATGGAGTTTGGTTGGTTTGGAGAGAGCAGTTTCCAGCAGCCATACAAAAACAAGACTTTCTTTAACAGTGAGATGTAAGAGAGAAAGTAAAGTAGAAAAACAGCAAGAAGCACAAGCTTCTGTTATGTGCTGCTGAGCACTGCCTCCTACGGCTGTGGTTTAAAGTCTCTGTTTTGAGTTCATGTACTGTGTCAAACAACCACACACACAGATGATATCAGGTTTTAGCTTTAAGTCACTCACCGTTTGAGTCAATGCAGAGATTCAGATTTAATTTTAAGGTTTTCGGTAGGAAACAAAAATCAAGTCTGTGAATAAATTGTGCAAAAGCCTGTATAATGAGAACTGCTGCTTCAATTTACATTAAGAGTGAACTAATTGTAAACAGACATGGAGATGAAAAGTCATAAATTGTTATAAATTGAGACCAAATAAACAAACAAAAATGCACACAGACAGTATACAACAGTGGCTTAATGACGACGAGGAGGACGTGCAGATTTAAGCTGATGCAGCAGAGTCGAGTTTGGCACCACGGCTATGTCATCATCATCTCCTTTGGCAATGATTAATAAGCTTAACAGAAACGTGCTCCACACACGCAAGTAGGCCCATATAAACAAAAGCTCACTCATGCACATACACAAACACAGACACAAGCTCCAGTGATGCACACGTGTAATCAGGCATAATCATATTGGACACACAAACGGTGAAGTGGGTTATTGCGGTCATGAAACAATAGCCTCGCTCTAGAAACCGGCATTTCAAAGGATCGTCTGAGGTCAGTTAGACAGGAAGTGATGCAATAATAAGAGAAGAGAAGAAAGGGGGAAACAGAGCAGAGGGGTGAAAAGAGGTGACCTGAGACCGATTGTTAGTTTATGAAATATTTCACGTTCTAGAACTACGATGTCTGGTAGAAAAGATCTTCAGGTAAAGTCCTGGATGTTAAATAAGACAAACTATGAAATGTACACGCAGAAATGGTCAAACCCAGGTCTAAATAAGAGAAGAGGGGAGGGGATAGTTCAGATTATTTATGAAGTGGTGTCATAGGTACTAATTCATACTCATTGTATTACCTACAATAGATGGAGGTTGGCATGACCCCAGTTTGGAGAAGCAGCAGGTGCACCAGTGTAGGAAGCTAAGAAATGTACTGCTGTGGCCATCTAAAAAACATCTACACCTACACTACCTACAAAAATCAATATGAGTGTACACTTATTTTAGAATATTTTTACCGCTTTACCTTGCAGAGGTAGATAGCCTTTTCTGATGGGAAACCACTGTTACGTAAGCCAAATATTGCTCTCTCTAAATCCACAAGACTCCTTAAAGAAAAATCAATAATTTATTTTACAATTTGTGTGACTTTGATGAATCTGAACCAACCTTTTAAAACACAGAAGTCATTCAATAACACAAGCAAACTAACCAATTGAGGCAGCGGTAGACCAGCAACGCATGTGCTCTGCAAGGTATCTGCCAGATTTTTGGCTTATATGCAGTAATGGCAGTTTACTGTCCGAAAAGGCCGTCTGATGGTGAGGTAAGGCCACGAAATTATTCTAAATATAGCGTACACTTAAACTGATATTGATTTTTTTAAGTGGCTAAAATACATTTTGTTCCTGACCCTGTCCACAGCACTACATTGTTTAGCTTCTTCCTTAGTTCTAGTGCCTCTGTCTGCTTCTCCGACCTCCATCTACTGGAAATAATAAACAATGACCATCGATTACAATCAAGTACCTCATACAGCTTTACTTCAAAAAGTCCGAACTATCCCTTTTGAGCCAAACTGCTGCTCTCCTTCCTTTTTGTCTCAAAGCAGGAAGTCATGTGACTCCTCAGAGGGGCGGAGCCAAGAGGCTCCCTGTTGCTGGGAGAAACTCTCCCAAGGTGCGTGTGTGTGTTGGGGCAGTTTGTCTGTGTTTTAACAGTCTGTGTGTGTGTGTGTGTGTGTGTGTGTGTCATCCTTTGGGTGTTTGCCTTGCAAAGGTTAGGATCTCTCCCCTTGCTAAAACACACACATAAAAAACACACTCAGGACACAGATACACTGTGTGAGTGTATGTGTGTCTAAAACCTCCACCACCTCCTCCTCTGCCTCCTCCTCCTTCCTCCAGCTGCTCAGCTGGTGTGTAGGAGGAAGAGGGCTGACAGGCCTGGAAGTGCTGACATCAGCAGAGAAAGAGGCACACATACACACACACACACACATGCACAATTGCACACACAAATGCACAGACGGTCAAACTGAAACACTCTCTAGTGCAGAGGTGCTGGTAGATCGGGTCAGGAAAGTTAAACTGACCTATAGATTCAGAGCGTGAGAGAAACAGAGAGACTGAAACAAAACAAAGCCCAGTTTTCTTCATAAGTGCTCTCACTGGATGTAAAAACCAGCAGGCTCAGAGGTCAAACTAGTGTAAATCTTGAAGGCGTCTTCATCAGCGTCATCGTCGTCACTTTAAAAGACCAACACCTTAGGTTGTAGTTTAAACTCTTAAATGAAAATTCTGTTTTATTACAACTTTTCTTGTAGTTCTGGCTATAATTTCTATCAGTTTTGGTAATATTGTACTCCCCAAAGTAATTGCTGAGACCTGGAAACGTTGACTTTTGTGTTATGAAGTCAGGTGGGGCAGAAACGCAGCCTGCCTGAGCTTCCTCAACTCTGGGGAGGAAGGGGCGGGGAGAAACAGCTTGCTTCAACTATAGACTATATATAAAATAGGATTTCATTCTATTTAATAAACAGTCTATGCCTCCAACTCCTTTTTGGACACACATTGCTACACATTGCTCCTTTAACCTTGTGAGCGCAGCCAGAACTGATGGCCAAAACTAAGAAAATAAAAACCCAAGATGTAATAAACAGGAATTATCCTTTAAATGTGTGTGTCATGGTACGACATACGGTAAGAATCAGTGGGCTGTGGGCTGGTGTGTGTGTGTGTGTGTGTGTGTACTGTATCTGTTTTTAGCACCATTAGAGTGAAGAGCCCCATGAACACCAGCGGGGCCCCAACACTAATCCAGACCAGATGTGAACTCCACCAAAAACTCAAAACATACACACACACACACACACACACACACACACACATGGATACACACATGTTACAAACAAGAACCGGCACATCGCTGCTTCCAAACAATCGAGCTCAAACTAAATTTGTAGCCTACTGTTTAGTTAGCCAACATGATTATGTGTAATGCTATTATCGCCATAATCTGTCTCAATGAGATCATAGCTCACCTTCAGCGGAGTTAATTAGAGGTTTGAGAGGTCATGAGACCGCGCACGTCAACGGATAGAAAATGAGTCGACCCTTCTTCAACCCAAACTAAGTCCCGTGGGCGTGACCTGGAGACAGCCCCGAGGCATTAAGCTGGCTGTGTTGTGGAAACAACGGGTCAAAGAGACGGCACACCTCGGTGACACACACAGCACACACAGCACACACAGACACACACAGACACACACACATGCAAGAGGGAAGGTAGATCAAGCAGACAAGTGTAATGATAAATGACATGTGGACATACAGGAATGCACAGAGGGAACGTCAGTGGCTAAGGTGTGTGTGTGTGTCTTTTTTAGGAGTATACATTCAGATTTAAACTGCTGAAAGATGTTATTGAATACACTTAAGTGGATATTTGAAGTGGGGTTGTATGAGGTACTTATCCATAGTCAGTGTATTAAATACAGCGCTGAGGAGCAGAGTACCAGCATGAAAGCGAAGCAATGAACTGCTGTGGACAGGGTCAGCAACAAAAGGTATTTTAGCCACTTAAAAAAGGTCCACCTAAAAAAAAATCAGTTTAAGTTTAAGTGAACGCTATATTTAGAATAATTTCACCACTTTACCTTGCTGTCAGACCATCTTTTCTGATGGGAAACATCTCTTATATAAGCCAAACATCACTCTCTCCAAATCAACCAAACTCCACAGGGGAAATCAATAATTTTACCTAGCAGAACACGCCTAACGCTGCCTCTATCTGTGAGTTTATTTGTGTTATTGTGTGACTTCTGTGTTTTGAAAGAACAGTTCAGATTCACTATGACACAATAATACAAACTAACTAACAGGTTGAGGCAGCGGCAGACCAGCAAATCCTGTTTTCTGCAAGGTAAAATGACTGATTTCACCCATGGAGTTTGGTTTCTTTGCAGAGAGGGATATTTATAATAGAGGGATTTATAACAGCGTTTTCCCATCAGAAAAGACTGCCTGGTGGCAAATTAAGGCAGTGAAAATATTCTAAATACAGAGTACAACTGATTTTGATTTTTTTTTTCTTTTTTAAGTGGCTAAAATATCTTTGTTGCTAACCCTGTACACAGCAGTACATTGCTTAGCTTCCATGCTGTCACTACTTTCTGCTTCACCAAACTGGGGGCGTGTCGACCTCCAGTAAGTAACTCATACGACCCCACTTCAAATAATTTAAAATATCCCTTCAAATAGAACTCTTGCTGTGAAATCATACAAATAGTCATGTTTTTTCTCTGAATCTGGGTACAAATGCATGTTTGTGGTTCATGTTTAAGTTCTGAGTGTGTAGTTTTTGTGTAATGTAGTTTTCTGTGGACGCAGGAGACAGTGAGGCACCGAATGCTGCAGGACACGTGGACATGTTTGTGTTACATAACTTGAAGGGCTGTGACTTCATGCCTAATATTAACACCTCCACTGCAACAGGCAGTTTTACACAGTGGTGGCCACACAAGGTAATCCCCCCCCCC